>JASEVX010000003.1:141715585-141796935 GCA_031761405.1 Serripes groenlandicus
GAACAAACTTTTAAAATTCTTCTCCTCCTAAACTGGTTGGCCGATTTTCAAATAGTTTTGTAGAAATAATCCTCGGATGACCCTCTGTCAGATTCCTTCAAATTAGTCGAAAAACATGGCCTTCAGGTTATATGGCTATATGAAAACTTAAAAAATCTACTTTTCCGGAAGTGTCGGGCCGATTTTTAAATTATTTGTAGTAATGTTTCTTGGGTGACCCACTATCAGATTCCTTTCAAGCCATGTTGATTGGTCGAAAAACAAGGCCGTCGGAGGGCGGGCTATTTTGCCTTAATGGCTATAGTGAAATTTAAAAGATCCTCTCCTCCGAAAGTGACAGGCCGATTTCTAATAAATTTGTAGAAATGATTCTAGGGTATCCTTCAAGCCATTTTGATTGCTCGAAAAATATGGCGGGGCTATTTTGCCTCATATGGCTATAGTGAAAAATTAAAAAAAGATTCTCCTCCGAACGGCTCAGGCCGATTTTCAAATACTTTTGTAGAAATGTTACTTGGGTGACTCTCTATCAGATTCCTCCAAGCCATGTTAATTGGTTGAAAAATATGGCCGCCAGGGGGTCGGGCTATTTTTCTCTTTATGGCTATAGTGAAAACTTAAAAAATATTCTCCTCCGAAAGTGTCAAGCCGATTTTCAAATATTATCAGATTCCCCCAAGCCGTATTGATTGATCTTAACATATGGCTGCCAAGGGGCGGGGATGTTAGCCTTATATTGGCTTTAGTGAAAACTTTGAAAATCTTCTCCTCCCAAACTATTTGGCCGATTTTCAAATAATTTTGCAGAACTTTTCCTTGGGTGACACTCTATACGAGATTGCTTCCAGCCACGGTGATTGCTAAAAAATCAGGGGGCGGGGCTGTTTGTATTTTTAATTTTTGCCTAATGGCAGTGGAGCGATACTGGCCCTCTTGGGCCTCTTGTTTAAGGTTCACGTCAACACTATTGCCAAGTAAATTAAACTACGTTTCTGCCCAGGTTAATTTCCACTTTGTTTTTATTGGGTATATACTATATTTGCGCGACCCAATCCAGATAAGCTTTATTTTATCGAAATTACATTTTAATTCGATATAATAGAGAGTGTTATTCAGTACTTTTCAATGAGTTTTCTGTCCCGTCTAAGAGCAAAGTGGTGTCATTGCTGGATTAAATTGAAAACATTGTGACAAAACAAGAAATTGCTTCAGATGCGTCTGAAAGCGTCTATATATGGGAAAGCCGAAATGGTTAAATTCCATTTGAGCTACAACTGTTTAGACTGTAGACCAAGATCAGCCCTCGTGTCTGTGCAATCAAGCCTTGATGTACATTTGCGCTTTTCTTGTAAACATTCTGGCATTCTTGTATTCCGTAATTATGTTCAACCTTAAGAGATGATGATTCTAGTTGTGGGAATTCAGTGCATGAAGGATTCGCAAAGCAACAGAAAGTCAAGTAGTTTCTAGAATGTGGTTGTAAAATGTATGGTTACTTTCCGGTAGCATTTAAAAGTTGGATATACCTTAGCAGAAAAATAACAGCTATACATTGTAAAAATATTGTTGGAAATCGAGACATAATTTATCATCTCAAACACATTACTTTTCACATACGGAGTCTAAATATTACAACAACTGTTGCAACATTAAAACACGTAAAATAAAGGAATATCCTGCTCCGTCTAAAATGTTACAATAGATATTGGATTGATTGATTGATTGAACAGGGTTAACCGCCGTTTTCAACAATGTTTCAGTCATCACGGCGGCCAGTTCACTTATCCGTGTGATTCCTGGCTTTCTCACACCAGCATTTTACACAGCAGTCATTCTTAGCACTAAGCTGCTTTTCCCCATATATTGTTAGCCCATTGGTAAAATACGAATGGCGTTTGTCGCGTTGGCTTTTCGAAGCATCGGAAAGAATGTTTGCCGAGCTCACAACCTCTGGATTGACAGCCGCGTCGCTTCCAATTTAGATATCAGGACTCGTCCAATAGCTATAAGAATATTACAACTAGTACATGTACATGTATATCAATTAACAGCCCTTATATTAAAGTAAAATATGACACTAGGTCGGATTTTAATCTTTTACTCATTTAACCTTACATGGTTAAACTGTACATATCATGGTTTAGTTCGTACGTATTGTCCGTCTGGGAGTGGTTTGATACTGATCTCTTGATATCGGGTACAAAGTATTTAAATAATTTATGTGGGTCCAATTCAACCAACATTACTTAGCGCTAAGTATTATTTAAATACTTAAAAGAACATTTCATCATTTTTGTTTCTCTTATATTTTGTAAAACATGAATTGTGTAATATATTTAAGTAAATGACTAAGTTGACATAAATAGTTCATTGATTACTAATAATAATTGTTAAGAAAGGAACAAAAAAAATTACATACTATTATTACTGTATTTATTTTTGGAATGGAGATTAAATTTCTACTAGCTTATTATATTGGAGTTTTCTCTCAATGTTAGACTAGCACTAAGAGCGATCGGAATATTGGGTTTATCTGCAAACACCGCTGTTAAATGTAAATATATTATTAACATAATTTGACATGTGAATAAATACCGAGGCCTGGAACTGATCTTTGATGATCGTTTTTTAGGTTAGACAGGTTATTGTTATATATGCGTGTAATCATACATGCATGTTATTTTGTTCAGTGTTCATTCAACATGCACGCATTCTTACAAGCGATAGTAACAAATGATCTATGTACATGAAGGCATCCATATGAAACCTCTATCCAACCTGTCAAATAATCAGGACAATTCCCAAAAAAGAGACCCATTTCAAAACTACACATTTAAATATAATATCGTAGACCACAAAACACGCCTATTGTTTTCGAAGAATTCATATGCTGGCTTTTCCTTGCTTATTTTTATTAACTAAAAATTGTGGAAGGACAAGGCTGATCAAAACATTGTTCAGTTCTTGTATTTTTTAAACTGAAATAAATGAGTTTTAAAATGTATGTCAGTTATTTCAGAAATTGTTCCAACGTTAACCAAATATGTTTAAAACATTGCTGAAGGTGAATATACGTTGACGCCATAATTATATAAAAGGAATTTACTCTAGTTTATTATTTTAACAAGATCGTGCGTAGGAACACATACAAAAGTCTTCTGCCAATAAGTCAGTAAATGCCATCATGCGGAGGGACGCTCCTACGTTTGACCCCTATGGTGGTACATACATTGTTTTCAAATTGAATTGAATTCAAACACAAGTATGAACACTTAAGGAACAGTTTTAAAGTGGCTACGCAAGGAATCAAATGATTATATTTGTCTTAGACCAGACCTCTAACCACATAAATCTCGAATCGTCTACACGGACAAATAGACGGACGGACGACGAAGAAGTGATCTCTGTTTGTCCCCCTGACGATAGTATGAAAAAAGGTGATTAAATGCATTGAACAATAGGTGATCAAATGCATTGAAAAATAACGAGTTTTATTACATTTCTATCCATCAAAGATAAGGATATCTCGGTGAAAGAAAATTCATAATCGTTGATTTATTGTTATTACACACTAGTGTTATAATCTTCTACACAATTGCGCATGCGTGCCCCTCCCTTTTTTCCATGGCACGCCTCATCCGAAAATAATGCGCAAAGTAGGTAAAACAACAAACAATATTCCACAGTAAATATAATCTATGGTTGAATACACGTATTTAAAAATTTAATTTATTACAACAAATAACAATGAAATGTAATAAACAGATTATTCAACTCATTTTTTCAAAGATTAAAATATAATTCACTCACCGTCTTGTGAATGGGAGGAGCCACTCGTGACTACGTCACTCCCATTCACGAGACGGCTCGTGAATTATATTCCTTATCTTTCAAAAAATAAGTTGAATAATCTCTATATCATTGTTACTGTGCCAAAGGTTTTGAAATACGTTATAAAAACACATTTAACATTTAGCCCTAAACAGTTACATTTTAATAGGCTTTCAGCAGACCCACTTTGAAAACTTTGTAATAATGCGTTACTCATAATTCCTCCCTTTTCTACTCTGTCTCAAATATTCATACTTGATTTTCCATATGGATAAACACTTAGTGATAACACTTAAAACTATTATTCTATTCCCCCACACCTTCTTTAGTGATAACACATTTTGCTTTTTAACCGTTTACATTATATGACAGTTGTGTAAGCATCTGAAAAAAGTAACATATAGGAGATTGAGAAGTTGGTCATTACCTACAACATATGAGGACATGTATATATAGGCATTTGTATGTACCACAACAGTATGATATTAATTGTTTCTAGCGGTCTCGTAAAAAGGCACATCACACGTAAATGTAATTAAAATTTCATGATAATGATCACGTGATAGGACAACGGATGTCATCTGGGTATTTTTGGAAACCCAAAGATGTGTTCCCCATTTAGTGAATCAGTCACTATATATAGGTTGTCTAATTTCACGCTATATAAATCCGTCTTATTTGACACTTTGGCTGCATGTTTTTAAACAGGAGAAAATGAATACATATATTTTTACAAAGTTATTTCTTCTTTTAACAGACCAGAAACTGTATTAGTATGTAACCTAAACTGCTGATTTCCAACCTTCACTAATATCAACGTCTTTAAAACCCTAGTAGCAAATGCATTTTATTTGTCGATGAAAAAAGCGTAAAATTGTTCGTTCGGAACAATTTATCATTTTCTAACAATGATGTAACATTTGTATTAAATTACTTCCAATATTTTTCACAAAATTTAAATGTTTTCAAAAGTCGTCTAATGAAGAGTCGTCAGACAGCGTCTGTATGTGTAAAAGGGTTCAGGGTAGTGTTGCATATGCGAACAGTGAATACTCATCGCGACGAGTCAGTGCATGCTCGTTATCTCACCCAACCGACACTCTTTATCTATATGAACGGTCCCGCGAGAAAACCAACAGTATGGCATCTGCGTAATGTATCGGCTCAGTCCGCGCAAACTGATCTGGGCCGACACATTCCGTCTCATAGGGATAGAGGTATAAAGTAATGATTCATTACACAGAAAATCCACAGGAGGCGAAACGTGTTTATTCGGGTTAGCCTGCGCGACATGCTTAGGCTGATCCGGATAGATACAGTACGCTTAGTCCACAATGTTTTTGTTTTTTTCGCGGGACGGCTCATATGTTAAAAAAGACACAAATACATCTTTGGACAAAAAAAATACAAGTAGAACTGGACTAGTTTCACGTCAATGTAATGTTCAATGATGCCCAAAGGAAAGGCATTACGATCCGCAATTGCCTGATGCAATTTATAAATACAGTTTATAAACTTTAGAATAAATATTTTACATAAGCACATAAAAGACGAGGTTAATCCTGGTATTCAACGATTTAAAAATATCAGTCACACAAATATTTGGAAATATCAAAAGAAATTACTCATATAAACGATTGAGCGGATGGTGATGAATTTAGAGGGGTTTAACTTCTAGACTTTAATCTGATGCGATACCGTGGCATATATAACGGGTACGTTAACTGTCCTTATTCACAGGTTCACATTCCGGGTCGTTCACTGTTCGCGTTTGAAACAAGACCTCATTTTGCCTAGCGCGACGATTCGAAAAATTTAGAATTGGAAAACAAAAATTGGGTTTCCGAAAATGTTAATTTTAAATATGAAGTAATTTAAGTACCTTAAATAGCTTGAGATGGTATAGATTTAACAAAAAAAAACGTGATCCAACTACACGTTATGAATAGTTGATACCCTTAACTCCGTTTGGAATGTTATTAAGTTTTAAAGTTTTAAAAGTAGTTTTTTTAGCTTACACAGTTTTGACGACTAACGGTGTTTTACTATAAATATATACTTTAATCTTATAGACGATACGCGATATTAGGCTTAACATCTGAGAACTGCGTCAGCAAAACATTAGGTCTATGAAATATGCATATGAATGGGCGACAAATATCACAACAGATGGGTGTTTTACGCTACCTTGAACAGTTATATCATGACATATGGAGTTTCACGCTGTCTTAAACAGTTATAGCAGTACACATGTTTTTTACGCTGCATTGAACAGTTATATCATGACACGTGATTTTTACACAGCCTTGAACATTTATATTGTGATATATGGGTTTTTACGCTGTTTTGAACAGTTATATCTCAATTACACATGCGTTTTTACCCTGTTATACCATGGCACATGATTGAACGGTGCCTTGGACAGTTATATCATGACACATGGTGTTTTATGCTACCTTGAACAGTTATATCACAACACATTGTGTTTTACGCTGCCTTCAAAAATTGTACAGTTATATCACGACATATAGTGTTTTACGCTGCTTTGAACAGTTTTGTAGATATATCACGGTACATGATGCTTAACTCCGCTTTCAACACTTTAAACACTTTAATAGTTATTCATGCTAGTCCTGTGTCTCACAGTTCATTACTTATACCATGACGCATAGTGTTTATTATGCTTTAAACAGTATTATTTGTTATATATCCATGCCAAATTTATTGTTTTATATCCATGAGCATTATTTTGTGTTGCTTCTAACAGTTTTGTTGTTTTTCGGAAGAGTGGTGTTTTTTCACGGCGAGCCGATTCTAATAAAATAATATTCCATGTCAATAATATATTTTCAACCATTTCCCACTTGTAGACGCATATTGACACAATGTAGCATAATGAGAAATTTCTCCTTTAGTTACAATATTTTTAACAATATTCAATACCTAAACTTTCATTTATAGAGTCTGTTGCCTACATGTTTTCAAAGTCGTCTGCTGCAATTTTGTTGTGTTAACTGCATCATTCAAACGGAAACCGACCCATTTTTCATTGTTTGGGTATATTTATGAATGTCGTCCGACGTCTAAGTTGTACGGGATCCATCACCACATCGCACTGCCAAGTAGCCATGTCCCGACCCCAAAAGAGTTTCACAAGTCATATATTGCAAATATACAGATTTGCTAGCATTTCAGAGGGAAAACACAGGGGTTTCTTTCTGTGAAGTTTTTATATGCAAATCTCAAATTACACAACTTTCCTTGCGATGGAGTATATCGTGGAGTCGCGCGATAGATGACAAAGTTTGCCCAATCGTGGCGTAATTTCGGGCCACTTTTGTGGAACAATGCATTGAAACTATGGACGTTCTTTCCATCTAGCGTTCAACCCAACGAAAGCATCTTTTTTTCTTATTTGTATGACAAATTGCAGGCCATGGTGCAAACCATTTTATCAGACAGTGTCAACGCACCGTTAGGCTGTAGTTATTGTTAAAACGACTTTTTAGTTAAAAAGAATAGCCAAAGAAACAGTCAGAGTTACCACGACAAAATTACATTATGGATATGAACGATTGAATTACAATTTGCAGTATAGTTTGCCCTACGATTTTGAATAAATCTTGGTTTTTCCAAACCTGTAACCGATAAGGACCTACACTTGTTCGTCCCCACCCACGGCAATGGCGGTATATGTGAGTCCTCACTATGCCACGTATCACTAATAGTATGTTAATTGTGAGCAATCGGCATCGCAAACGTAACAGTTGAAGCCAGGCTAAACTGTGAATAAGATCTAACAGCAAAACATACGCACATTGTAAGCCATACAGATTTAAGTAAGTAAAATTTTTTTTTTTTGCAGATGTGCCTCGCCAATTCGAATACGTAGAAACGGAGCTAAACCCTTGGAACTAATTCGATTATCAAAGTTGTTATTCGTAGCAGCTAACTAAAAGTGTCAGGATGTTTCAACGTATAATAAAAGCTGGAGCATTTGTGAAGGACAAAATAACATTTTTCAGCAAGAAAGATGTTCCTGTAGATACAGTACCAACTGATTGGTCATCAGACAACGAAAGCTCTTATAGCAATGATGGAGATGGTCGTTGCTGTCGCCTTGAAGGACACCTAGAATGTGATAAAACAATCCCTTACCAGTTCGGAAGTAATTCGGGTATTGCAGAATCGTTTACTTATGAAGACAATTCAAAGAAACATATATTTAGTGAAATGGACACGGCAAAAGGGCGATTCGGGAATGGAACTTCTTCCGATGTTATCAAAAAGCCAGATACCAAAACTAAACACAAAAAGATGAAAGTTGATAAGTACATGGATTGTGACAGAACTAAGAGAAAACATAACATAGATGAGTCAGACAGTGATTGTGATGAAGAAGGGGCTACCTCTGGCAAAGACACCAGCGATTATTTTTCTGGTGTATTTGAGGCACAAAACGAACATACAGACGGATTGCTAAGAGCAAAAAGTGGTAGGTATATCGGAGTGGAAGATCCTTAAGTTACTTAAAATATATCAAATATTTTTGGAGCGAATTAAAGCGACATGATAATATTTCAACTGCAAACAAGATATAAAAGTTTTTATTTTGTAGACACCAGTAATGTTATATGACTGTTTCTGGGATAATATTCGTAGTACATCATCGCAAATAGCCTTATATACATATATAGCGAAACAATAAACTGACGGTTGTCTGGGCTGGATGAAGATCCATATCAACTCTCATTGGTTTCGTTACAATGACAGCAGAACTATGTAACATTCGTAACAAGATAATTCAGTGTTAACTGCAAACATCTTGCGGATTTTAAGAGCGTTTTAAATTTATCATGCACATAGTGTGACTATTACGTACCATGTTCTATGACAATTAACACAAATTAGACTGGAGTTTTAAAACAATATCAATATTCGTCTTTTTGTTAACAATCAAATAATTACAAACAGTAATTGTCTTTTTACATTATACTTTGTGGACAAATCCTGTTTGTTACTCAATAAAAAGGCAAAAGAAGTGAGTGAAATAGTACAAATGTAACATTTGGAAAAATCGCGAACTTAAAGTGTTTGACGGTTTTTAATACTGTAAGGATTTATGCGTGTTGAGAAGGCAGAATATGAGATAACCGTTTCGATTGTTTCTTTCAGCACCAAATGTTTCTGAACACAGTGGCCATATTGTATACAACATTGGAGTTGTCACAGATTCAGCTCTTGGACAAGGTAACTTTTAGTTAGTGATGAGCTAGGAAGTTTTAGCGATTATGTATTAGGGTATGTGATCGAAGCACCTATCGTGTATACTAATAAGGTAACTTTTATAAAAAAAATATAGTCATTGACTTAAAATGTCATAAACACGTTTTGGTCACGTTATCCGGTACCCTGAATGCAAGTGGTTGCGATACAAAGTTTAAAAAATAATTTGTTGACGTCTCGCTTAAATAAATAATGTTATTCCCAAAACGTTTATTTAGGAAATTTATTTCACTAATCATATTTTTTTACATTCCTTTTCAGGAAACACAGTAGTGAATACGAAGATACAAGGTATAAATCATGTGTTAAACTTTATCGAATTACCATCACGAATTTTTATTTTTCCTTCCGTAATTTGAACAGTATGTACGAATTGTCCCGTGTCTATAAAGACAGCTTTATTCCAAGCATGCATAATCACATTTTTTTTTAAAGTAAGTCAACAGTTGATAGACCCCGTTTACATTATGTTATACACACTCGCTGAATTTCTGCATTCGTTATCACCGCTTATGTCTTCTGACTCATTATAGCATCTATTATGAAACTAATTTGCTATGATTTCATAGCTGAGAAACTTAATTTGTTAGTTAAAGTTAAGTACATCATGATAAGTAAATGTTTGTTGCAGCCGCGAATAGCGAGATAGAATACAAACATAGATATAATGCCCTATTAATAAACGCTACATATAGGGTACTTTCCCTCGCTTAAAGCTTAAACCTCTGCTTTCGTTGCCTATACAAATAGCTAACTCTATCAGTTCATCTATCTAGCTATCTAGCCTTTTAAATGAACATTCGGTATCAAAATAAATGTTTTCAGTGTCTTTTCATTGAACAGTTCGAGACCATTGAGGCGTGTATGCTCACATAAGGTTTTTCTATTTTTCCTTATTTACAACTCATTAAAAATCTTTTCATCTCAAATGATGGATTTTCAAAGCGAAACATGATCTTTTTTCATTTCAAATATATATTTTAGATTTTGACGAATCGACCGTAGATAGTAAACTACAGAAACAAGTAAAGGGTAAGTAAAGATTTTTTGGAATTACTTCACCAGCCCATTCGTGCTAAATATTTAGTCGAGTTTGATAGCATAAATGCAGTCATTTTCGTTTAATATTTTCGTCTCTCGGAGAACGTTTAATTAATTGCTATCACGTCTACTGCGATATTAAATACATCCTATCATAATCATTTGTATAACTTTTTTTTTCATATATAACAAATCTGCAACAGACAAGTTTGAAAATACCTATGCAAGAAACGAAACATTTTGATTAAGAAAGAATAAATTTTCAATAGAATTGAAAATTGTGGCGAAAGGTGAAATTGCTTACTTTGATAAATTTCTCCTTTTTCCACAATGTTTTCAAATGTCGTCTGTCGAAAAGGCTTCATAAAGCGTCTGTTTGTGGGAAATGGTTAAATATGAGCGTACTTAAGAATGCATTTATTTCCTTTTTAGAGCGAACCAAGCACTTTTTGAAAAGCCAGAATGTAGATGGTATTGAAACGGAGGCATATATGAAACTTAAAGCCATAACAAAGAGCACTCCAAAATTTGCGATAATGAAAGGAAACGGTGGTAACTTCTACGCTAGAAAATTCCTGCAAGATGTCTGTGATGAAAATGCAAAGGGTGAAAAGAAATGCGTACCCTATGTGCTAAGGGAGCCAGAAGAAATGATGGCGGTGAACACGAAAGAAAGGTCGATCGTGTTTATACCTAACATATCAGGGGATGATCAACTCGACAGCACTAGATACTGTAAGTGGAAATATCTGATTAAAACAGAAATATTACCAATGCTAAAAGCACTGGACACTCTTACAGTTGTGGTTACAGTCAAGACATTCCCGGAGACGTTTACACAGCTTTCAGATTTAGAAACAGATAATAAATTGCACAGATTCGTCATCGACATAGCCAAATTTCAAATGAATGTGGAAATACGACGACGATTAGTGTGGCACGAAATGAGAAGGTCTGGAATATCTCTATGTATAAATAGAGAGTATCATACCGACCATGTCAAATGTATCTCTGAAAGCACAATAAATTACATTGTGAAGGAAACTGGCAACCTACTCTTTGCACAAAGAGTTTCAGAATACTTCTCACACTATGCAGAACTTGATATTGATTTCTTAAAAATACCGCACCTGTGTTTCGTCCAGATTATGGGGTATTTGGAGCCTAGAGAATCATTGGCGTTGCTAGCTCTACTTGCATTTGATGGAAAGCTGTCAGAGAAAGATATTGAATGGTACAGCCAACATCAATTTAATGACAAAGACTTCCGCCGTTCTAGCGCAAACATGTCACAAAAGCAAGGACGGGTTTTGGTTTTGAAGGCAGTTAATGAGTTTGCAAATAATAATGATCTATGTGAAGACATGTGGGACAACATTGAAAAAGGTCTGCGTCGATTGAAAGGCACTATTGTTAAAGAGTATGACGGCGAATATCATTTTGATGGGGACGCTCTACAGTATGCATTCCTACTCAAAACGTCTGTTCCGCTAGAAGTTATCATCACCGCCTGTGATGACTGGTTCTTACACAATCGTATCATTTCGATTGTTTCGGCGAAAGATGATCAGCATCATGTACATCTTAGACGTAATGCAGAAAAACCAAAAAGAGCTGTATTTGAACGACTCTTGAAGAATATTAATTATCGGGAAGTACAAAAGGTATGGACACACTCCCTAATGAAAGAGAGATGGTTTTGCGATGGCTTTCTCAAATTCCTGAAACAGGAAACCGGGCAGCTGTCGTCGTACATATTCAAAGCTGATAAGACAGGAGTGCTTAATACAATTCTGTATTTTGGTGTACAGCATCAATTTAGAAGCACAGGTAACCCGGCAAATATTACGGAATTGGTCCTGCAACATCCATCGTATGGAAAGTGGCGAGCAGATTCAAGGTACAATAAATTGATAGCAAATGAAGAAAGGGAAGCACTCAAACACGCAGTCGAACTTCAGAGAGTCAGTACGGTTAGACTTTTGCTTGCCATTGGCGTTCCAGTTCAGAGTGAACTGTTGTTGAATGCAACAGAAACTCAAAATGTTAACATGGTACATTGTCTTCTAGAGACACAGTCTATTCAGAAACTGGAAACAAATCCGATTAGTTTCAAAACAAAATGCCAAGCTCTTAGTCGGAGTCTCGAACTTTATTCCGAGAATAAAGCTGATGAAAACGTAAAACAAATGTTCCAACTTCTGACAAGTTACGGCTGCATTAATTACAGAAGGAACGACGTGGATCCATTGATCATAATGGCAACAAGAAGAAAAGACATGGCTATGCTGACATTTCTGACGGAATACCATGTAGAGGAAGATGCTGGTCGTCAAGAATCAAGATTTGACAAGGGCGCATCTAATGGGTACGTAATGACAACCGTCAGAAATACTAATAGCAGCAGTAACCAGCTTGAAAAGGTCGACGTGAACCTTGTCACAAAACAAGGACAAACCGCTTTGGCAATTGCTGTCAGAGATCGATCATATGAAATCATAAACTTTTTGCTAGAAAAAGGAGCCGATCAACTTAATGTGACAAGGAGAAACATGGAATTACCAGTCATGATTGCAATTGAGCAAAATGACTGCAAGAGTCTACAACTTTTGATAGAAAACAAGACATCAATTGTTAATGTGGTGAACAGTCATGGGATGACACCAATGCACGAGGCCATTGTTCAAGACAGTGTGGAGTGCATGAATATTCTGCTGTCTTCAACTGAATTTCAAATTGATGCAGTCAATAGACAGAATGAAACAGCTCTTCACAGGGCCGTAGCATATGGTAAGGACCGCTTTGTGGATATTCTATTAAAGGCTGGCGCTGATTTACAGCTCCTTGATATTGACGGGAATTCTCCGCTAGATATAGCAACTACAATGGATAATATATACTGCATTGAGCTCATCCTTAAAGCTTCAAAAGCAAGAAGAATGCCCCCGGACAACCATATTCTTTTTACAGCCTTAAAAAGAAATGACCATAACTTGCTCCGTATTTTGTTCCGGTGTGGATTCGACATCAATTGTCAAACTGATAGATTTGGAACACCATTGATAATGGCCATTGAAAAGCAAGATTATGATTTGATGAGATTCCTGTTGAAACACAGAGCTGACACAGAACTTGGAAGGAATGGGATCCCACCTATACACACTGTTCGTACTCGGAATAACATTGAAGTATTGGATATATTGTTGGGGTTTGGTGCAAAATTGAATTCAACAAAAAGAGACAACGGGAATAGTATTCTTCATTCAGCAGTGTTGAGTAATAACCACGAATTGGCGGCGGATATCCTTGTGCGGGATAATAACGGTGTCCTTGTTGATATGCCCAACAGTAAGGGAGACAGGCCATTACATATTGCGTGCAGACACGGTAACGATAGATCTGTCCGGGTTTTGCTCCGATATGGTGCTACTCGTGGAGTTTACAATGCCGAAATGATGACTCCGCAAAGAGAAGCAGAGAATAAATTGACGATGCAACGTTTCGGAAAGAGGGAAGAAGAGTTCAAAGAAGTCCTGAAAACTTTGATGAAAACATAATTTTTACTAACTCTGAGAAAGAAAATTAAGGAACAGACGCAGTGCAAGGTTTGCATTGACTACCCAGTGTGTACTTTCCTCCTGCCGTGTGGCCATCTTTGTTCATGTTAAAGCTGTGCTCCGGCAATGAGATACTGTCCCATATGTCGAACTGATATGAAGGGAATCGTAAAGATCTACACGTCGTAACAATGACAGAGCTCGGACAATTACTCAAATGCTACTCATACCAATAAAGTGTAAACGAAGTCAATTTTACAGAAAATGATATTTTTCTGTTGAGGCTTGGTACCCTTTTATATATATATATTAATTTTGACCATAGTATGCAGATGTGTATATGGAATATTAAGAAATAAGTTTTGCAAGAAAAATCTTGAAAAAACCTGAGTACTGCAATTGGACATGTAAGAATTCGATACATTTTCCAGCCGTGCAGGGGATACATTTCACAGGTGTTCAGCACATGTTTTCTACTCTAATATATCCTTCTACACAGTTTTGAGATTACCATATACTTTATTGTAACCTGTCCTTGTTGTGCATTCATCATGCAACAGTAGAATTGTCAAAGACTATACTTTGTAAAAACAGTGACTTAACCCTTTCCCACTTGCAGAGGCATCCGCAGCAGACGACTTTTGTAACCAATGTGCCTCATGGAGAAATTGCTTTATATACATGCCTGGTAATTTTACTGGAGATCGAGAGATGTGTTGAGTCCTGCAAATGGGTAATTTGTTTAGTCATGTGATGTAAATATAAGTATTGCACTGAGTCTCTGTCTTGTAGTGGGTGGGGTATTATCTTTGTATTCTATCATTCCTGTTAAGAAGTAGCACATGAAGCCCTGGATCGCTCACCTGAGAACGTGACATTGAAGATACGATCAATATTTGCAGGATATCCTTTCCCACGTATAGACGCTTTCTGACGCCTCTGCAGCAGACGACTTTTGAAAATATGATGTCAAAAGGAGAAATTGCTCAAACCGAGCAATTTCTCCATTTGCCAAAATGTTTTCAACTTTTCTTTAGTTATTGTACCTTCAATTATAGAGATTGTCCGGGTGTTTGCGAAATGTTATCTCATCTACTGCTTGGAGATCTTAGAATGTTTTGTACATATGTTAGTCGTTATATTGTTTTGACTTAAAACGCTTTACGTTTCGTTTCTGTAAAGCGTTTCTTGTCATTCACCTCTATCCGGAGATTTAAGCTTTTATCTGATATGGACTATTGCTAAATTTGTTAATGACAGCTAAACTTAAAGACTGAGAAACCGATCGAAACTAATGGAATCTCATTTGCCAGTGGTCTTCTCGACTCAGATCCAATACTTTAATTCTAGTTCGGATCTTTACAAACCGAACCTCTTTTAAATAGCATATGTGGTAAATGTTTTTTTTATCAGTTATTTTTATATAATTTAAAAAGCTTAGTGTTGTGTTTTGCACCAAAGTATTGCTCTTTTTTCCCTGGTAATAAGAGCCTTATGCAGTTGTAAAACAGATATCTACCTAAATCTTTAAAGCCCACTATTGAAAACATACATATTTTTTTCCCAATGTTTTCAAAACGTTTAAAACTTAAATTCATATTGATTTCAAAAACAACTTTTTACATTCCATATATTCCAAACCCAAGTTCTCGTAAAAGACTGACTGATATTAGTGATATTACACACAACCTTAAAGATATGTTAACTGTTTATATGTTTATTGGCTATATGTATGCATTATTTAATGCTAAATAAAGATATATGTTATGTTAATATTGGCGTAAAGACGACTTATTGTGCGTCTATTGAGTCACAGATACATTTAGACTAATTGTATTTAGAGCGATATTGTCTTGACGTTTAACCCTTTCACCCATACGACAAATATGCTGCAGCTGAATTTGAAAACATCAAGGTTAAAATATGGAAACTCTTTAAATGAAAGTATGACCATTGAAAAGAGATCAGAAACATCGTCGCAAAATTTTGAAATTGTTAATTATGAACAATTTTCACTTTTGCCACAATGTTTTAAAAAGGTGTCAGCTGCAGAGGCATCAGACAGCGTCGATCTGTTTGTGGAAAAGGGTTAATTCCTACAATATGCAGGGTATTATGTTCAAATGTCATTATATTCAGTCATTGAGTCCTGCAAATGGGTAATTTGTTTAGTCATGTGATGTACATATAAGTATTGCACTGAGTCACTGTCTTGTAGTGGGTGGGGTATTATCTTTGTATTCTATCATTCATGTTAACAAGTAGCCCATGAAGCCCTGGATCGCTCACCTGAGAACGTGACATTGAAGATAAGATCAATATTTGCAGGATATCCTTTCCCACGTATAGACGCTTTCTGACGCCTCTGCAGCAGACGACTTTTGAAAATATGTTGGCAAAAGGAGAAATTGCTCAAAACGAGCAATTTCTCCATTTGCCAAAATGTTTTCAACTTTTTTTAGTTATTGTACCTTTAATTATAGAGATTGTCCGGGTGTTTGCGAAGTTTTATCTCATCTACTGTTTGGAGTTCTTAGAATGTTTTGTACATATGTTAGTCGTTATATTGTTTTGACTTAAAACGCATTACGTTTCGTTTCTGTAAAGCGTTTCTTGTCATTCACCTCTATCCGGAGATTTAAGCTTTTATCTGATATGGACTATTGCTAAATTTGTTAACGACAGCTAAACTTAAAGACTGAGAAACCGATCGAAACTAATGGAATCTCATTTGTCAGCGGTCTTCTCGACTTAGATCCAATACTTTAATTCTAGTTCAGATCTTTACAAACCGAACCACTCTAAAATAGCATATAGGGTAAATGTTTTTTATCAGTTATTTTTATATAATTTAAAAAGCTTAGTGTTGTGTTTTGCTCCAAAGTATTACTCTTTTTACCCCGGTAATAAGAGCCTTATGCAGTTGTAAAGCAGATATCTACCTAAATCTTTAAAGCCCACTATTGTGCAACAACATTCATTTTTCCCCAATGTTTTCAAAACATTTAAAACTTAAATTCATATTGATTTCAAAAACGACTTTTTACATTCCAAATATTTCAACCCCAAGTTCTCGGAAAAGACTGACTGATATTAATGATATTACACACAGCCTTATAGATATGTTAAATGTTTATATGTTTATTGGCTATACGTATGCAATATTTAATGCTAAATAAAGATATATGTTATGTTAAGATTGGCGTATAGACGACTTATTGTGCGTCTATTGAGTCACAGATACATTGTGTTTAGAGCGATATTGTCTTGATGTTTAACCCTTTCACCCATACGACAAATATGCTGCAGCTGAATTTGAAAACATCAAGGTTAAAATATGGAAACTCTTTAAATGAAAGTATGACCATTGAAAAGAGATCAGAAACATCGTCGCAAAATTTTGAAATTGATAATTATGAACAATTTTCACTTTTGCCACAATGTTTTAAAAAGGTGTCAGCTGCAGAGGCATCAGACAGCGTCGATCTGTTTGTGGAAAAGGGTTAATTCCTACAATATGCAGGGTATTATGTTCAAATGTCATTATATTCAGTCATTGGATCCTGCAAATGGGTAATTTGTTTAGTCATGTGATGTACATATAAGTATTGCACTGAGTCACTGTCTTGTAGTGGGTGGGGTATTATCTTTGTATTCTATCATTCATGTTAACAAGTAGCACATGAAGCCCTGGATCGCTCACCTGAGAACGTGACATTGAAGATAAGATCAATATTTGCAGGATATCCTTTCCCACGTATAGACGCTTTCTGACGCCTCTGCAGCAGACGACTTTTGAAAATATGTTGGCAAAAGGAGAAATTGCTCAAAACGAGCAATTTCTCCACTTGCCAAAATGTTTTCAACTTTTCATTAGTTATTGTACCTTCAATTATAGAGATTGTCCGGGTGTTTGCGAAATTTTATCTCATCTACTGCTTGGAGATCTTAGAATGTTTTGTACATATGTTAGTCGTTATATTGTTTTGACTTAAAACGCTTTACGTTTCGTTTCTGTAAAGCGTTTCTTGTCATTCACCTCTATCCGGAGATTTAAGCTTTTATCTGATATGGACTATTGCTAAATTTGTTAACGACAGCTAAACTTAAAGACTGAGAAACCGATCGATACTAATGGAATCTCATTTGTCAGCGGTCTTCTCGACTCAGATCCAATACTTTAATTCTAGTTCGGATCTTTACAAACCGAACCACTCTAAAATAGCATATAGGGTAAATGGTTTTTATCAGTTATTTTTATATAATTTAAAAAGCTTAGTGTTGTGTTTTGCACCAAATTATTACTCTTTTTACCCCGGTAATAAGAGCCTTATGCAGTTGTAAAACAGATATCTACCTAAATCTTTAAAGCCCACTATTGAAAACATACATATTTTTTTCCCAATGTTTTCAAAACGTTTAAAACTTAAATTCATATTGATTTCAAAAACGACTTTTTACATTCCATATATTCCAAACCCAAGTTCTCGTAAAAGACTGACTGATATTAGTGATATTACACACAACCTTATAGATATGTTAACGTTTGCAATATTTAATGCTTAATAAAGATATATGTTATGTTAAGATTGGCGTAAAGACGACTTATTGTGCGTCTATTGAGTCACAGGTACATTGTGTTTAGAGCGATATTGTCTTGATGTTTAACCCTTTCACCCATACGACAAATATGCTGCAGCTAAATTTGAAAACATCAAGGTTAAAATATGGAAACTCTTTAAATGAAAGTATGACCATTGAAAAGAGATCAGAAACATCGTCGCAAAATTTTGAAATTGTTAATTTTGAACAAATTCTCTTTTTGCCACACTATTTTAAAAAGGTGTCAGCTGCAGAGGCATCAGAAAGCGTCTGTTTATGGGAAAGGGTTAAATCCTACAATATGCAGGGTATTATGTTCAAATACCATTATATTCAGTCATTGAGTCCTGCAAATGGGTAATTTGTTTAGTCATGTTATGTAGATATAATTATTTCACAGAGTCATTGTCCTGTAAGGGGGTATTATCTTTGTATTCTATCATTCCTGTTAACAAGTGGCCCATGAAGCCCTGGATCGCTCACCTGAGAACGTGCCCTTTAAGATAAGATCAATGTTTGCAGGATACCCTTTCCCACTTATAGATGCTTTCTGACAACTCTGCAGCAGACGACCTTTGAAAATATGTTGGCCAAATGAGAAATTGCTCAAAACGAGCAATTTCTCCTTTTTCCAAATTGTTTTCAATTTTTTTCAGTTATTGTACCTAAATTTATAGAGATTGTCCGGGTGTTTGCAAACAATGTCGTCTGCTGCAGGTTTGCTGTATGTGATAAAGGGTTTGATTCAGTCATGGACTCGCTAAAATAAATTGAACATGATGATCTGTGCTGACGTCGTTGTTATCAGTAATAACTTGTTGTTCAAATTTCATTATTCTGTGTCTGTAATTCATTGAAATGATATTAACAATACCGAATTCGGATTTCATTGTTCTCCATGTACATTTGAGTCGAGCTCTGCTAAAACCAACATAAGGTAATTTGTAGCAAGTGAATATCCAGTCTAATATATATATACATGAGCTACTTATTTATAAAAGTATAGAAGAAATCTGTCAACTATTGTGCAGTGGTTTAGGAAAGCCGAGTTTTCAGACAATTATTGTTCAACACTTAGCGGAGCACCAGTAGCTCAGTCGGTAGCGCCGTGGTATGACTGAACAGTTGTCGTAAACGGTGTTAAAGCCAACTCAATCAATTACCTACACTCAACGTTACATTTATGGTTTTCCTGCAATGACGCTCATTTATACTGTTATTATATAATATATATATGTGGTATAACATGGATAATCAAAACAGTATAGTAATCAGAGATCTAGATAAGGAGGAGTTTTCAGCTCTTTCCCCCGCAATATCTCTCGTTATGTAATAGATATATGTTGTATAACATGGTTAATCAAAACAGTATAGTAATCACAAGTCCAGATAAGTTTACAGCTCTTTTCCCCGCGATATCTCTCGTATCATCCAACCAAATCCTATGATCTTGGTACTCAAAAGAATCGTCTCAATGAGACGATTCTTATGAGTACCAACATCATTGAGTTAAAGGGTAAACTAAGGATTTTAGAACGTAAAAAAATCCCCTTATCTAGAACTCTGGTATAATCATTAAATACTCAGGCAATACAGTTATTTTATAAATGTTTGTAGTCTTTTGTTATCACTTGAAAAGAATTCTCATGACGAAATATTTAAATTCTAATTTATCCCTTTCCACTTACAGACGCTTTTTTGGGTCTCTGAAGCAGACGACTATTGAAAACCGTTTTGCAAAAGTAATAATTGCTCAGAAGTTCAGAACGGTGCCATTTCTCTTTTCGCGTTACTGTTTTCAACTTCATTTAAAGAGATTTTCCATATTGTTTAATAGATGTTTTCAAAGTCGTCTTCTGTATATTTGTTGTATGTTGGTAAACTGCAGTGGTGATTCACAGTATGATTAATGAAGTGTACTTTACACAGTGATCAGCCAGCGTAAATCAGTCCGTTTTGCGGTTTAAGCTGCTTTAACAATAATTCAATTATATCTCGGCGTTTCCTTGGCAGGTTACCATTACTACTGGTCCATTTATTATGACACCAGTGTGTCAGTCGTCATGCTAATCCCATAATCCTGAGCGCCAAGAAGAGAAAGCCATTACTACAATTTTATAAATCTTTGGTATGACCCAGTCGAAAATCAAACCCGCAGCCACCCAAACCCGATGTGGACGTTTTTCCTCTACATCGCCGAGGCGGCGCATAGTATTTACAGAATGAGTGTTTTAGACAAGAACAACACTTAAAAACAAAGGGGTAATGGGTATCTTCGATTTCTCGACCGAGACTTTTACTCTTTGTTGGATGCTGTACATGCTTTTCAATAAATCAATATGTCTTGAACAGTGTTTGTGGCGATTATGGTAACAATAGCCACTGTACTATGGCACAAGAATAACAATATATAGGGATATTTCGGCAGTACGTCAGAAATGATAAATAGAATACGTTTACCGCCAGATAGTTCCATCATTTCTGCAGAGACATGTTTAACAATAATAATGTCAGTGTTATTTTGGTACAAGATTGATACTAAGATTTTAGAACTATCGAACTTAAATGTAATTGAGTTAAAAACATCCTTCTTCGTGTCTTGAGACAGAGAATATTATTGCGAGAGACATATGCCCATTGAGGAATGACGTAGTAAGCAGGTGCCCGTTAGGTCACTCGACGTTTGGTTGGCAAAACAACCTCCATTGTAAATAGAGCGTGAATGGAAACTTTTGATATAAAGGGAGGTAATTCAGAAATCATTACATTATTCTTAGATTCTATGTTGAATATAGTACAAATACATTTATTTAATACTTTTCGAAGTAAAATCGTACTATAAAGTTATATTTTGTAACCGAGATGGAGATAAGTCGAAATTATTTTGATTCAATCGGAAGTAATATAGAGTTGCTGAGATGTTTTCTTAAAATAGTTTATATAATTGAAAATGGCAGAAATTATTGCTACGCGACAATAAGAAGCAGCATTCAATTGATCATGCTTCTTATAAGATCATAACAATAGCTGTTCGGCCCATACATTTAAACCTCTCACAAAAGTATTAAACCGGCTAGCGGTTGTATGTTGGGACGGTTTAAGAACAAGAAGTTACGCTTAACATGTTCCTTTCTTACATGAGCAAACCTGTTTTTAAAGACCATCCATGGGAAAAGAACAATCAGGTGGGTGCTGCAGAGGCATCAAAACTCACAGGGAAAGTTCATCCATTAGAAAATGTGTATTACAGATGACAAAGATGGATCTGTCACATCTATAACTGCATTAATACCTTCCACATGCAGCTCCTTGAGAGTGAACACGATTTTTCTTCAATTTTGCATAATGACGTGGTTCTTGATATTTTTTTTTTGTGTGGTTTTACACCAATTTCAACATTATTTCAGTTACATCATGGTGATAGTTCACTTATTCATGCCACCTGGTTAAACACTCTAGGTTTTGAAACTGACTGAGGATCAAACCCAAGACATGCAGTTTGAAATATCCGACAATAACCACTCGGCCATGACGGATTCCTGTTTTGGAAGAGACGTAATCTATTTTGAACAAAGAAAGCCCTGATGTCATCAGTTGAGAAAAATATTCTGACACAGGGTTTCAACATGCTTAATTTGAAAATGTGGTCTCTAAAGTGTACACAATATTTTATTTTTAATACGGCCTAGCGACCTGGTGATGAACATGTGATAACCCAAAAAGTTTAGCTTACATAAAACCAAGACAAACATTCTAATAAAGTTACTTGAGCTAAAACGTAGGCCGTCTTTTGAGTGCCAGCTAAATTTTTCTTAAATTTGGTATGGCCTTATTTTGGACCCATTTAAAACGTAACTTAAATATCACCAAGACAAACATTCTGGCAAACTAATATTATTCTACTCAAATGATGGAGCTTACTCAAAATTACCCGCACCAGAGTGCACTTTTATGGAAAAACGCAAGGCCTACACCGAGATACTGCTTGTTACGTTGCAGACTTTTCTACACGATCGCCACTACAGTACCTTCGGCGCTTTGATTTGTAAAGGGTTAAAGAACAATTTTTGAAATCATATAATCAGCATGTTAGCTAGAACATGACATAATTGATTGATGGTTAATGCCATTTTTTACAATTTTTGAGTCATATCACGATAGCCAGTTAACCTACCAATGTGTATCCTGGCTTTCTCACACTAGTACTTCTCACACAAGTCTTGTCCAAGCAACTGGCTCCTTTCCAACATAGACTGGTAGCCCAATTATAGATGACAAATGATGCTTGTCGCATTGCCTTTCATCAAACGTCGGAAAGAATGTTTGCCCAGCGGGTTTTCAGACTCACAAACCCTGGATTGACAGACTGTATCCGTACCAGCTGAGCTACCGGGGATCGGCCCATGGCAATGAAAACCAGAGAGCTCTATGGAACGCTTTATGTTTGTTAACCCTGCTTCAGGAATATACTTCCAATAGTCTTGAACCAAAGGTCCCCGGTTCGAATCTCATCACGAGAGAGATTTTCCTTTGGGATTTTCTCCACAAAGGGCATGACTACTGGTTATTTCTTCAGGAATCATACATCTAGCATGATTAATATCTGCTTAAAGTTTGTTTCGCAACTAATTGTCCGGATATTACCAAGTTTTTCCTCGTGTTTTGAAAGCTACGTCTCTTAAAATACCATATCAATCGAGCTAGAGCCACTAAAAAACACAACGAATATGTATATATTTTTATCGATTTATTTCATTCTACACGTTAGTATAAGAAGATGACCCAAAGTCAGGTAAAACAATCAACACTTCTATTTTGAAAATCAATGTAAATCACAACAGTCATTACCTATTTATTAAATATACGCTATTTAATGCCATTGCAGCAGACAACGTTTTAAACAAGAGGGCCAAGATGGACCTAAATGGATCACCTGAGTGATGGCATAGCACCAAGGTTTACGTTTTGGCCCCTTTCTTATGCCTCCTGGCCTATGTTTGTAGAATCATAATCATAGTTCTACATAGAACTTAAATATTTGAACAATTTCCAACCATGACAATCCTAACAACATTCATGTGAAGTTTGGATGAATAGTCTGGTTGAGGAGATTGTAGTTTGAAGTAAAAGTTAAAAACAGACAAAACAGACAGAGTGTCAGTAGTCAGAATTGATAACCTTGAACCTCCGGCTCAAGTTATCTAAACATGGTGTTGAAAATAGTAAGTGCTGATGATGAGCAATCTCTCCTTTTCCATCAATGTTTTCAGACCGGTATCAAAACTATGCTTGGTATTGTCTGAACATTATTTAGGTTTATTTCTGTAGATATTAACATATTTGAGTTCCACTACAGCAACACCATCCACAGATCATTCGAGACTTGTGTAGATCCAAATCAACGTACACATTCATATGGTCTGATCTGAATCAACTTTACATATGCATACACTGTACATATGTATCGGTTGGCATTGCATGCAGTACATGGTAAAACAATAAATAACATTCTTACTAAATATTTATGTATTGATGTAACCCTGTTTGATTTGCTTGTTTTCATTTATTAACCCTTTCCCTCATATGACAATTCTGCAGCAGACGACTTTGAACATACATGTATTTTGTCAAAAAATAGAAAATCTCTATAATGTAATGGATAAACTATGACTAAAAGTGGAAAACATTGTGGCAAAAGGAGAAATTGCTCGTTTTGAGCAATTTCTTCTTTTGTCACTATGTTTTCAAAAAGCCGTCTGCTGCAGAGGCGTCAGAAAGCGTCTATATGAGGGAAATGGTTAACAAATTGTGTATGACGAGATACATGTATGTTGTACATGTTAATAATATATATTCTATTCTATTCTAATGTTATCTAATCACAATTATTCTATGATTCATTTCTTTTTGGCAATAAAGCTAATAACCTTATGAGCCACGTCACACAGAAAACAGACCTTATGGACTTAGTGACCAGTGAAGATCCAGATCAGCATGTGAATCCTCACAGTCTGATCAGGGCATTCCCTGTTTGTTGATCACTACCTGATTATACAAGTACACAACTTGATCTTTTCATCACATGGATGTTTAAAACCCCCATCTTAGGTCTGATTTAAATGACTCAATTAATATCATCACGACTACAGTCAGATCAAATGTATTTATATTTATCTCCAAGGTTAAATTTGCTTCTTAACCCTTTCCGTATAAAACGAATCTGCAGCAGACGACTTTGAAAACATGTAGGCTCAAATAGGGAAATTGTCTATAAATGAAAATATTATGATTTAAAAAGTTTGAAGACAGTGTGGCAAAAAAGGGAAATTGCTAATTACGAGCAATTCTCCTTTTTCCACATTTTTTTTCAAAAGGTGTCTGCCGCACATGCGTCAAATAGGGTGTGTATGTAGGAAAGGGTTAACCAATGCCTAGCTGTAGACACACTTTGACACATCTGCAGCAGATGACATTTGAAAATAGTGTGGCAAGAGGAAAATTACTCATGGTGATCAATAAATCCTCTTGTGACAATGTTTTCAACCCTTTCAATAATTACTTTTTCATTTATCCAGATTTTCAAAAGATTGCCTAGATGCTTTCAATGTGTACTGCTGTAGATTTATTGTGTGAGGGATATATATCCATGGATCACTCACCTAAAACCCTCTATAGATTAAATCCATGAAATTCTTTAAATTATAGAATATCATTTTCTATTACTACTTAATTTAGACACTCTCAGCCATGATGACCAGGTATAACGATTGATGAATTGGCCATGGAAATTTAAACAAGAGGGCCATGATGGCCCTGGATCGCTCACCTTAATTATACAATTTACTGCAATGCAAAACACATCAAGATAATTATTCTGAATGCATCCTCCACAGTGTTAACAATATTTTCCTTCATTTGGCCTAGTGATCTATATTTTTTTACCTGATATGACCCATATTCCTACATGGACTAGATATCATTAAGACAACATTCTGACAAAGTTTCAACTTGCTCAAAGTAAAAATGCGGCCTCCGGAGTTTGAACAATATTTTCCTTTATTGACCTAGTTTCTGATCCAATATGACCCATATTCGAACTTGACCTAGATATAATTCAGACAAACATTCTGACCAAATTTCAAGCTGCTGAAGCACAAAATGTGGCATCCAAAGTGTTCACAAGATTTTCCTTCAATTTGATCTAGTGACCTAGTTTTTGACCCGGCATGACCCATATTCGAACTTGGCCTAAATATCATTCAGCTCAATATTCTGAACAAATTTCAAGCCGCTGAAGCAAAACATGCGGCTTCTACAGAGTTAACAAGATTTTCCCTTAATTTGGCCTTGTGACCTAGTTTCTAATCCAATATGGCCCATATTTAAACTTGACCTAGATATCTTAAAGACAAACATTCTGACAAAATATCAAGCTGCTGAAGCAAAAAATGAGGCATCCAAAGTGTTAACAATATTTTCCTTCAATTTGGCCTAGTGATCTAGTTTTTGACCCGGCATGACCCATATTCGAACTTGGCCTAGATATCATTCAGCTCAACATTCTGAACAAATTTCAAGCCGCTGAAGCAAAATATGCAGCTTCTACAGAGTTAACAAGATTTTCCCTCAATTTGGCCTAGTGACCTAGTTTCTGACCCAATATGACCCATATTTGAACTTGACCTTGATATCTTTAAGACAAACATTCTGACCAAATTTCAAACTGCTTAAGCAAAAATTGCGGCCTCTGGAGTGTTAACAAGATTTTCTTTCAATTTGGCTTAGTGACCTACTTCTTGACCCGACGTGACCCATGTTCGAACTTGACCTACATATCATTAAGACAAACTTTCTGATAAAGTTTAAACATGCTCAAGTTGAAAATGTGGCCTCCAGAGTGTTAACAAGATTTCGCTTCAATTTGACCTAGTGACCTCGTTTTTGACCTCATATGGCCCAGTTTCGAACTTGTCCAAGATTTTATGGAGATGAACGTTCTGATAAACTTTCATGAAGATTGGATGCAAAATGTAGCCTGTAGAGTGTTAACAAGCTCAAATGTTGACGACGCACGACGCACGACGGACGGACGCCGGACAAAATGTGATCCCAATAGCTCACCTTGCACTTCGTGCATAGGTGAGCTAAAAATAAAGGGAAAAACAAAACAAGATACAGAGATATATTTTCAAGATAAGTTATATATAGATTTAGTTTAGCTGTCTGATTTCATTCTTACTTTTCAATCTACAACAGTTCTGCATATACTCGAATTGTGCAAACAAATTTAATAACTGTCCATGCCACTAAATGTTTCTGGGAAATTGATGGCACAGGAGATGTTAAAAACTAGAGGGTCATGATGGCCCTGGATCGCTCACCTGAGTAATGCAATGCGATTTGTCATGCAAACCACAATAACTCATTTTTTTCTAACCAATCAACATGGCTTGAAGTTATCTTGCAGAGGGTCACCCAAGGATTGATTGATTGATTTGGTTACAGAGGAGATGATGACGGACGACGCACGCCAGACAAAGGGTGTTCACAATAACTCACAGTGAGCACTTCGTTCTCAGGTGAGCTAACAATCACCCCCTTTTAAATGACACTAAAATAAAATTCTGAACAGTATTTTACTAGAAATTCTGAAAGTGAACAAACAGTCCAAGGAATATTCCTGTGAAGTTTGACTGGAAGCTTTTGACGTATTTATAGTCAGGTGTGATTTTTATTTTTCTTCATTAATCATTATGTTCAAAAAGGAGTAAAGTAATATTACAAATAGTAAGTTCAGTTGTTGGACCCTCTTCAAGCCGCTTCTGCTATGTTGCAAAAGGGCGGAATAATGCCATCTTCAGAACATTTCTTTGATATTTGGCTTGTGGAAAGTTTGAAACTTTCTAATTCTTACCCATTTTTGATGTGGAAGCAACCAAAGTTCAGACCTAGTTGGAATATTCTTCTAGCACATTTTGAAGACGATAATCCAAAAAACATTCCTGTCGCCTTTGGATGGAAATTGTACAACGTTATAGGAAGAGAGGGTGTTTAAAGAAAGTGTTAGCGCTATTGGACATGGCATGATCACAAAAACACACCGTGGCATGATCTAATAATAAAAATAACGACTTCATTTTATGAGGCTACACGTTTGGGTTGTCCCAATCTTCCACGTGGGCCTCAGAGCAAGCAATACAGTATATACACAATGTTAATCATACACACAAGATAACAAGTGGGCCATGATGGCCCTGGATCGCTCACCTGTATTTTTTTCTTTACTTTAGCCATATAAGCCCCGCCCCCTGGCGGCCATAGTTTTCGACCAATCAACATGGCTTGTAGGAATCTGATAGAGGGTCACACTAGGAACATTTCAACAAAACTATTTGAAAATCGACCTGACACTTTCGGAGGAGAAGCTTTTTTGAAGTTTCACTATAGCCATATAAGGCAAAACAGCCATGTTTTCGACCAATCAACATGGCTTGAAGGAATCTGATAGTGGGTCACTTAAGGATCATTTCTACAAAATAAGTTGAAAATCGGCCTAACACTTTGTTAAGTTTTCACTATAGCCATATTATGCATAATAGCCCCGGCCCCTGGCGGCCATGTTTTTTGACCAATCAACATGGCTTGGAAGAATCTAATAGAGGGTCATCCAAGGAACATTTCTACAACATTATTTGAAAATCTGCCAACCGGTTTGGGAGAAGAAGAATTTTAAAGTTTTTTTCGTTTCGTTGCCATGGAAACCAGAATATGCATGGATCCCAAAAATATGAAGGAAATCTGGTGAGGTCATTGAGAGGATGCTTTCTGGGAAGTTTCATCCCAATTGACCCACTGGTTACTGAGAAGACGATGTTGACGAACGCACGACGGACGACGGACAACTGGCGATCACAACATCTCATCTTGAACACTTCGTGCTCAGGTGATCGAAAATCAATTCAAACTAAAAGCAAAATCACATCAGGTTTATATATAAATGGTAAACTCACTGTTCATGAATTTATCTCTACAACTTCACAACTTCACAGAAAAATAAAACTTAATAACAAAGTCACAACCGTTTCTTACATACAACAAATCTGCAGCAAGCGACTTTGAAAACATATCCGAAAACATTTGGAAACTCCATTTAAATAAAAGTACAATAATTGAATAGTGTTGAAAACATGGTAACAAAAGGAGAAATTATACGTTTTGATCAATTTCTTCTTTTGTCGAAATGTTTTCAAAAATCCGTCTGCTGCAGAGGTGTCAGAAACTGTCTCTAATAGGGAAAGGGTTTAGCAGAAATGTGACCCCTTACATAATTTGTTCCAGTCATATTGACTGGTTGAAAAAGGTAGTCGCCAGATGGCATCAGAAAAGGGCTGATCTATTTGCTTCTTTACCATAATACAGGTGATCGATTAAGGATCATCTTGGCCCTCATGTTTTAACCTCGTTCATTATAAATGTATTCCTTGATTTTCTGAAAGTTTTTACTTTATTATTTTCTGTTCGTAATAATAGACGACAGCAATACGAATTCCAAATATGTTTTGATAATGCAAGAAACATGACATTAACATTATTATTGTCTAGTCAATTACTTATAAATCCGTTTTGTATGGCCAAAGTATGTTCTTTAATTTTTGTTTATAATTATCTTGCGTTTTTTCGTAAATAGGTAGCACCTATAGATATATTATGAAAATGGTAAACTCAATGTTCATGAATTTATCTCTACAACATCAAAGTTAATTTGAATTTCGAATAAAAACTCAATAACAAAGTCTTAACTAAATAAATGAAGTAAAAAGGTTCAATAAAGCAAAATGTTAGAAAATTAAGGTCTGAAAAAATGTCTAGTATTTAATTTAAACAGCAACATACATTAACCCTAGCAAGAACCTTTATGAATACATTGTTGCAAAAGGATAAGATAACTTGCCTCTAATTAGCAATTTCTTATTTTGCCAGAAATTGTTCAACTCAATACATCAATTGTACTTACATTTTTATAGATTGTCCATATTTTTGCATGGACATTTTCGGAAAGAATGTCTTCTGTAGATTTGTTGTATTTTTGAGAGGGTTAATGACCACTTAATACAAACGGGAAAAAAAGTGTCCAAACACAACCACATATGGTTGAATTTTCACTAGGAATGTATTTTAAGAGTATTAATTAGATGTTGATGTATATTTTAAAGTAACTTCAGCCGTAGCCTTTTGAAAACATTGAGGCAAAAAGATAATGAGAAATTTCTCATTTTTATACAATGATTTCAATACTTTTATATTTATAACAATTATCATATTTTTGTCTAATTGTTTTGTAAGTTTCTGCTGTTTTTTGGTTTTATTTAGGGAAAGTTTAAATGTACAAAATTATGAGAACCATATGAACAAAACTAGAATGCAAGGATCTGTGACAAAACTCGGGCATACAAAGTTAACAATTCTGGCCAGTAATCTTTTAAAATGTAAAAAACAGAAACCTCATCAAGTTTTGTTTGATGTATAAAGTCCTATTACTAGTCAGAAATAAAGATGGTTTTCATTAAAGTCACAACTTAATTTTTGTTATTGAAAACAATAAGTACTTGCCTTTAAAGATGACCCCACTACCATTTCTCTACACAAGCTACGCATTCATTCAACAGACCACGTATACAGACGTTTTGTGACACCTCTGTAACAGACAACTTTTGAAAACATTGTAGTAAAAGGAGATATTGCTCATCATTATGAACAATTTCTCCTTTTGCTACAATGTTTTTTAACGTCAGCAGAATATTATAAAATATCTATAAAACACTAGACGACATATATCATGGGAACATGAGAAATTGCTCATAATAAGGAATATCTCCTTTTCCCACCATGTCTCAACTATGTATCAAAGGTAAAACACCAATCAATTTATCAGGGACATATTTTTCTTTCTATGGTTTTCAAAGAAACGAACTTAATTGCCATAACAGATGAATATGGTCACATAAGGTCACCGATATTTTGTGCTTAACCTTTTCCACTTCCAGATGCCTTCTGACGATTTTCTGACATTTTTTGAAAACATTGTGACTAAAGGAGAAATTGATCATAATGATCTCCTTTGGTCACAAGGTTTTTAAATCTTCACAATAACCATACTTTCATTGATAAACATTTTCTCCATCTATTCCTTTCCCTCATACGACAATTCTGCAGCAGACGACTTTGAACATATTTTGTCAAAAAATATAAAATCTCCATAATTGAATGGATAACCTATGACAAAAAGTGGAAAACATTGTGGCAAAAGGAGAAATTGCACGTTTTGTGCAATTTCTTCTTTTGTCACTATGTTTTCAAAAAGCCGTCTGCTGCAGAGGCGTCAGAAAGCGTCTATATGAGGGAAAGGGTTAAACCTGGATGTTATCAATGTTGTCTGCTACTATAGATTTGTTATATGTCAACAAAGGGTTAATATAATTAAAACTTGATAAGAGACAAAAGGTATCTCCAATATCGAAATAATATGCCAATGAACCTTTTGTTAAATACACTCTCATACCCTGACTTTATACCAAAACAAATTGACAATTTTTTGTTTAACCCTTTCCCAAAAACAACAAATCGAGATGCCTCTTCAAGTGGGACAGGCTTAAAACATGGGCAACGAAAATAGACACTTAACCTTAGTTGTTAATAGAAAGGGACTTTTCTTACAGAAGAATTCTATACGTTTGACTAAACAAGTACTAAATCATAAAAAAAATAAAAAAATATACAGAATATATATAGCAGGATAAGTAAATGTTATTTAATCATATATAGCAGGATAAGTAAATATTATTTAATCTTATATAGCAGGATAAGGGTTAACAGGATTTAGAGTTACAAATCTTGCTCGAGGACCGCCAACCAATGTGTGTTTGTAAAAAGGTAGATTTAGTGATGCGTATACATCTATGCTATGATGGTAAAAATGTAAACGGTTTGTCCGATATTTCCTTATCCCTTTTCCACTTATAGACGCATTTTGACACATATATAGCAGACGACTTTTGAAAACAGCGTGACAAAACGATTAATTGCTCATAATGAGCAATTTCTCCTTTAGTAACACTGTTTTCAACTCTTTTCACTTGTTCGACTTTTATTTAGATCCAGCTTAGCCTGATCATTCACATACTTATAGGTCAGATCTGCATCGTTTGTTAATTAGTTACAACATATTTAACCCTTTCCCACATACAACAAATCTGCAGCAGACGACATTGAACATGTCTAGGCAAGAACATGAAAAATCTCTATAAATAAAAGTCGAACAAGTGAAAAGAGTTGAAAACAGTGTTACAAAAGGAGAAATTGGTTGGCGGTCCTGGAGCAAGATTTGTAAAACTAAATCCACTCATTATACATAACTATATACAATGTATACTAACACATATAAACCAGGAAACACATGAGTAGTTGAACTTAATCAATCAACTAACACATATAACAGGCTAACAAAACAGGGTGCCGGGGCACACCACTCATTATACATAACTATATACAATGTTTACTGACAAACATATATCATGCTAACAAAACATAGTGCCGGGGCACACCACTCATTATACATAACTATATACAATGTATACTCAAACATATATCATGCTAACAAAACATAGTGCCGGGGCACACCACTCATTATACATAACTATATACAATGTATACTAAAACACATATCATGCTGCAGCAAACCACTCATTATACATAACTATATACAATGTATACTCAAACATATATCATGCTAACAAAACATAGTGACGGGGCACACCACTCATTATACATAACTATATACAATGTATACTCAAACATATATCATGCTAACAAAACATAGTGACGGGGCACACCACTCATTATACATAACTATATACAATGTATACTCAAACATATATCATGCTAACAAAACATAGTGACGGGGCACACCACTCATTATACATAACTATATACAATGTATACTCAAACATATATCATGCTAACAAAACATAGTGACGGGGCACACCACTCATTATACATAACTATATACAATGTATACTCAAACATATATCATGCTAACAAAACATAGTGACGGGGCACACCACTCATTATACATAACTATATACAATGTATACTCAAACATATAACAGGCTAACAAAACAGGGTGACGGGGCACACCACTCATTATACATAACTATATACAATGTTTACTGACAAACATATACATTGTATCATGCTAACAAAACATAGTGCCGGGGCACACCACTCATTATACATAACTATATACAATGTATACTAAAACACATATCATGCTGCAGCAAACCACTCATTATACATAACTATATACAATGTATACTCAAACATATATCATGCTAACAAAACATAGTGACGGGGCACACCACTCATTATACATAACTATATACAATGTATACTCAAACATATATCATGCTAACAAAACATAGTGACGGGGCACACCACTCATTATACATAACTATATACAATGTATACTCAAACATATATCATGCTAACAAAACATAGTGACGGGGCACACCACTCATTATACATAACTATATACAATGTATACTTAAACATATATCATGCTGCAGCAAACCACTCATTATACATAACTATATACAATGTATACTCAAACATATATCATGCTAACAAAACATGGTGCCGGGGCACACCACTCATTATACATAATTATATACAATGTTTACTGACAAACATATATCATGCTAACAAAACATGGTGTCTTTTGTAATGAATAACAAAGTATGACTTATAGGCATTTAAAAGTACTGGACTGTGGATACCTGAATTCATTATACCAATTACTGCTGTAGATATGGTACCTTTGTGAATGTCTGGATAGAAGTATCCAGTTTACCTGTCTTAACCCTTTTGAAAACATTGTGAGAAAAGAAGAAATCGCCCAAAACGAGCAATTTCTCCTTTTGCCACAATGTTTTCAACCTTTTTCAGTAATAACATACGTACATTTATAGAGTTTTTCTGAGTTTTTGCCTAGTTATTTTTCAAAGTCGTCTGCTTCCGATTTGCTGTATGTGAGAAAGGGTTAAGTGAAGTGTGCTATGAAAGTTAAATAAGCTGTTATATGTGATTAATCATAATTAATACAAACATAACTACCTTCAAGTTTTTTGTAGTGCAGTTGGCAGAGTTATATATTCTAAAAGGTGTCTGCAGACAATTATTTTCCATTATACAAAAGAATTTTAAAACGACGGTGATTGTATTAAAATGGACGTTTAAACATTTTGCCTCTTGTGATTTAAGATCAGCAAAAATGTGCCTAGTCTGATAAGTTTTTGGCTCCTATCATACATTTTATTCATTATCATACACATGAAAGTGATAAGGGTAGAATTTGTTTTTTGTTTGTTTGTTTGGCGTTTCAACAATTGTTCAGTTATATCACAGCGTTTCCTTTGTGAGGAACCAGTAATACTGGTCCATTTATTCTGACACCAGGGAGTCAGTCATAATGCTGACCTCAAAATCCTGACACCAGGGAGTCAGTCATAATGCTGACCTCACAATCCTGACACCAGGGAGTCAGTCATAATGCTGACCTCACAATCCTGACACCAGGGAGTCAGTCATAATGCTGACCTCACAATCCTGACACCAGGGAGTCAGTCATAATGCTGACCTCACAATCCTGACACCAGGGAGTCAGTCATAATGCTGACCTCACAATCCTGACACCAGGGAGTCAGTCATAATGCTGACCTCACAATCCTAACACCAGGGAGTCAGTCATAATGCTGACCTCACAATCCTGACACTAGGGAGTCAGTCATAATGCTGACCTCACAATCCTGACACCAGGGAGTCAGTCATAATGCTAACTACAATCCTGAGCGCCAAGGAGGTAAAGCCAATATTTCCATTTTAAAAGTCTTTGGTTATGACCCGATAAAGGATCGAACCTGTGACCTCCAACATTCAAGGGAGACACTCTACCACTACACCACTGAGGCAGTGAACCATGTAGAACCTAATCGGTATGTCGTCTGCCAAAAGTATTGATCCGGATCAGCCTAAGCGTGCCACGTAGGCTAACTCAGACAGACAATTTTCGCCTCCTGTGGATTTTCTGTATCAGAAATCATTACTCTATACCTCTAGCCCCTTGAGACGGAATGTGTCGGCCCGGATTAGCCTGCGCAGATTGCGCAGGCTGGTCTGGGTCGATACATTACGCAGAAGCCATTATGTTGGTTTTCTCACGGAACGGTCAATATTATGCATTCTACATAAGCTGTTTAGGATCATGTCTTAATTTATATTTTTCCACATCAAAGCTGAAATAATAAATGCTAAACATAAACAATATATGACACAGTACAAATTAATGTTAAAAAAATCGAATTGTCCTTTAGACACAGCTAAAATAAGTTCATAGTATATGAGCTGACAGGCAAATTAAGCACCCATAGAGTGACACTTGTCAATGTAGGTCTATGGTCACTTCTAGTTATCTGATCTAAATGTACTCTGCTTGTCAGAAACCTTTCTGGCTCATCAGCATAATCACTAATCTTAATTACACTCTGGAGATACTCAAGTGAATCTGGATCTTTATGCATTTTACATAAATGACCATCCCTGACTTTTTCTATGAACTGCACATATTAAATAAACAATCTAATCAATGCCAAAACAATTAAACAAAACGTGTGAACACTATAGATGTACTATAGATCCAATTCGAGCAGTGAGCTATGACAAAAGGTCATTGATTGTTCTATTTCACAAAATAAGGATGAGCATAAAAATATGCGCCCGTTTTGATTATAAGTAACATCCTGACACACTACCAGTGCGAGGGCAAAGTTAGCAGTTTAACATGAGCGTTGATCTCGTAATGCTAAGGTCCTCAGTTCGAGTCGTAATAGATAATATCTTTTTATTTTATGTTTGTATTGCTTTTCCTACGTAATTGTTAATCGCGCAATGTTCTTAATTTTCGTGATTTTATATTTACCTGCGTAGGTATAAATGTGGCATACAAATGTAGAATGACGTAGTATAGCTTACACAGCCATGCAGTCGAGGTCGCATTATAGTAATGATGATGATGATTATGATAATGTTGATGATATATTATTTACCCTATTTCTGTTCAGGTTTTTGATGATCTTTATGTAATATAGTTATAATGAATATTAAAAATAAAGAAAATAATGAAATCTAAAAAATAAAACAAAGAAACAAAATAATGAAAACTTAAAAAATATATATACATACAAACAAATAGATCAAAGCTAAAAAAGAAAAGAAAGAAAAGTGGAGGGGTCGAAGCCATGACGAATAAGTCTGAAATCGTTAATCTTACCGCTTCAACTGACTGAGCTAAGATGTTGTTGTCATACTTTCGAGTTTAAAGCAATATTCATACATATATTTAACTGTACCGAGGCGTTCCGAATACAAAATTTACGTGCTCCCCCTACATTGATTGATTTGGGTTTAACGCCGTTTTTAACAATATCTCAGTTATATCACGGCGGCCAGTTCACCTACTCATGCATTTCCTGGTTTTCCCACACCAGTACTCCACACAACAATCTTCCCAAGCAACTGGCTGCTTTTCCACATAGACTTAGCCCATTGGTGGAAGACGAATGACGCATTGACTTTTGTCAATCGTCGGAAAGAAAGTTGGCCGAGCCGGGATTCGAACTCACAACCCCTGGATTGACAGCCCGCTTCGCTACCGACTGAGCTACCGGGGCTCGGTATACAACATGGACTCAGCTGATCTTTGATCCTTCAGAAGTCAAATTCGGAGTATACAATCGTATGACACACATAGACAAACACAAATATCATAAAAGCATAATCGTCTTGTTTGTTTATACATAAAGAAGGGGTATGTGACGCAATAACAATGCCAAATGGGCTAGCTCTAGAAGAAGAAAAAACATTTGCCTAAAGAAAAAAGAAGGTTGTAAAAAGCAAGATGGCCAAGATATATAACTCACCTGAGTTATAGTATAGTAGCAAATGCTACTGCTAATAAAGGTAAAACAATTGATCAAGAGTGGGAATGAACTGCAAAATGAGACAGCTTATCAGTAAAGGACATTTGTAATAATGCATTAAAACTTTGAATATTGGTTAATATAATTTCGTAGGTTGAAGAGGAGATGTTGTTTGAACCTAATAGTTCCTTTTACCCCTTTTCTGATGCCGCCTGGCAGCTATCTTTTTCAACCAAGCAATTTTGCAGAAAAGTTTCTTTAGTGACACTGTACAAAATTTGTTCAAGCCATATTGGCTTGAACAAATTATGTACAGTGTCACTAACGAAACGTTCCTGCTAAATTATCTTGAAATCAGACGAGAACTTTAATAAAAATGGTTTCTTCAAGTTTTGTCATTTTGCCCCTTTTTCTGATGCCGTCTGGCGGCCATGTTTTTTAACCAGTCAATATTGCTTAAACAAGTTTTGTAGAGGGTCACCTAAGGAACATTTCTATCAAATTCAGAGGAGAAGAATATTAAAGATTGGCCATTTTTCCCTATTATGGTGCCGCAGCAACCAAAGTTCTTCATCAAATTTAAATCTTTGTACAATTTTGAAAGAGTGCCACCAAAGGATCATTCCAGTGAGGTTTCGTTGAAATTACTCTCTAGGAGGAGATGTTGTTTAAAGCTTAAAGTTAACGCCGATAGACAACGGACATAGTGATCAGAATAGATCACCTAGAGCCTTCGGCTCAGGTATGTACTTTGATATTATACACTGTTTGCAAACTGACCTATAGTTGATATTTGGAAAGGATCAAATTGTATTTATCAAAATATCTTTTCAGCAGAATTGTTAACGCTTTCCCATGTGCAGACACATTAAGAGCAATTTCTCCTTTTGCCACCTTGTTTTAAGCTATATACACATATATATGTATAATAAATATATTATCAATTATAAATATTAATCCATATTTCTGCCTAGATGTATTCAATTCACAGATTTCTTGTATATTTAAAGATTTTCCGCTACTTTATTTTAGTAATAAATATTGAAATTAAAATAGTTTAAAGCTTTCCCACATAAAATAAATCTGCAGCATACATTTTTGAAAACATCTAGGCAAATATATGGAAAACCTCTGTATGTGAAAGTATAATTATTGAAAAAAGTCGAAAACATTGTGCCAAAAGGATAAATTGCTCATTAACTAATTTAGGATTATATCCATTTAAATGCTTTACAATTATTTATTAACTGGAGTGCCAATGATGGTATGTTTTTGTTACGTTTTTAGGAAATGTAAAGCAGTTAATTTTATCATATTTGATGTGAAGATTTTATTGATTGGACTAAAATTATGTTTATAACAGGATTTCAGTTATGTAATGGTCACCTGTTCACCTACACACATGTTTCCAAATGTTTCCAGTAGTCTTTCCAGGCAACTGTTTATCTAACCCTTTCCCACATACAACACATCTGCAGCAGTCGATTTTGAAATCGTCAAGTCCAAAAAATAGAAAATCTCTATAAATGATAGTATGATTATTGAAGAGAGTTGAGATCATTGTGACAAATGGAAAAATTATGAGCAATTTCTCTATTTTCCACTATGTGTTCAAAAGGCGCCTCCTTCAGAGACGTCAGAAAGCGTCTACATGAGGAAAGGGGCGTAATTATATAGATAGGCTTAAATGCATTGTGATTTGGGCATCAATTTTTGGCGATTTGTACTTTAATGCAAAACACCATGACATTGATATTTTCAGAAAATTCCCAATTTTAGAACAAATGAAGAACTTTGATACATGTATATTCATATTTTCAGTGATAGATAGCAATACAAAATTGTTAGATACCAACCAAATGTGAAAGGTTTTTGATTTAAATATAAAGCCATTCTGTAAAATGAAAGAATGGTGGGGTATAGTCTTTTGACAGATTCCTACAGAATTACTCAGAACCGGTTTATTTCGAAAATGACCTCTTATGACATGGCTTGAAAACACATGCCAAACACATGTCCCAAGATCTGTTTTCTGTTCGCAAATCTTGCTCACCGACACGATTCTTGGCACGGTCTACGATCTCCCGTCTTTTATTACAGTTTCTTGGGTCAGTTCGATAAACCACCAGCTTGTCACGTTTTAGGTTAAACTTGAAACTTTCCAACAAAATGGTTCGGACTGCAAACAGATGAGTTGCACCATAATGAATGACTTTAATCTCATTTCTAATGGGATCGATTTCAGAGAGAATGCCTTGGTGACTGACCCAATAGTATTTAAATTCAACAATATCTCCTGGACTCAAGTCATCCCAGGTCTGAACGTCCACTTTCTGAAACTTTCCAGATGGATTTTGAACTTTGGGTAAGAGTAATCGATTTTGTACTTCCTGAGGGTGCTGGTGTTGACTATGACTTGTTTCCAGTTGATGGTGTTTTACTTTCTGTACAATCACAGGGGTTTGCACTACAGTTGCCCATTGGACGAAATCCATTGATGTGTTCCTAAATAACGAATATCTGGTCTCGTTAATTCTGGATCGGGCTCGTTTAATTATATGTGATGCATCTGGATAACGAATACACCCATCAAAGTTCATCTTGTAGATGTGATCTACATTCAAGTCCATTGGTAGTGTTTCTTCTAAGATCTTTCGCTGTGCAAATAGACCAGGACGCGCAAAGTGGATAAATGTAACCTGACCAGACCTGATATCTTTCGATTCATCCGGTTTTGCTCTTATAACAATAGCAGCATGTTTGAAGGACAAATAATAGAAGATGATAGCATCACCAGTGTGTATTTCTCCAAAGTCTGATAGCATTGTATCTCTGCCTCTTTCTACAATTTCTTCAGAAAGATGTGTTGAATTATGGGCAAATGGGTGGTATTTCTTTTCACCAATTCTGGCTCTGGCCCTGCGGACAATATCATCCCTGCTATACCTGTACAATGGATGGTATTTGTAAATCCAAATATCATCTTTGTTTAGGTCAAACTCTATAGTGTCCTCTGTGACCTCCACCCTCTTCCTTCCATAATGTACAACAGTTACTGATAGTTTAGACGATTTGTCAACATCGAATACAACGCTGGTAACAATGGCCATGTGCCAAAGACAGTTTACCTTGAATTGTATTAACTGTCCTTTCTTGATGCCATCTCTGATTTTAGCCAAGGTGGGTTTTTCTAGTGTCTTTGTGGCATGTTTTCTACTGGGACGATGATCAAAATGAAGTGATTGCAGTCTTGAAACACTCTCCAATGCACCCAGTTCCCTTTTGTATGAATACTGTACTGATGATGGTACCTGTAAAGGGGAATCTTCATCAATATCACCGACATCAACTTTTGCCCAGTAGCAAAAATGACAGGACCTATTTGAAAGGAATTTACACGTTGTCTCTCCAATACGCTTCCTGGCTCTGTCTACAACAATTTCAGGTGGATGGACTTTGATTATGTCAGGATCATAAACATGGCTTAGAACTGTCATTTTTCTTAAATCCACATGAAGGTCTTCCTCAATTATCTTCCTTCTGCCAAAAACAGTTAGTTTGGAATAATGAACAACTGTTATACTGCCTTGCTTTTCATCTTGTTTGTCAGGAAATGCTTTAGTGACAACAGCATCATGCATGAAGCCCTTGTGTCTAAATGAAATAACATCGGCAAGCCAAACGTTATTCATTGTTTCCACTTTGACTTTTCTACCTTTGAAAGGGGAACAAAGCTTGGTTTTGAGTTCAGGTATCAGCCAACTGGATCCTATAGTGAGAAAACTCATTAACACTAGTGCTCCAATAACTACGTTAGAGGCAATGACCGTCATCAAAGCCAGACCTCCCACCTGGGTTACTGCATATGTTGCAAATCGGAGCCATAGGTCAAGTTTAAGTCGACTACAGCATGAAGAACAAATGTTACCACCTTTCTTTTCGTTGTTTAGTTTTACATGGCTGTATATACTGTATACCAAGTAGATAACAGCCAGAGCACTCAGTACACCCCCCCTGGTAAAAATTGCACGGCTCCAGCTGCAACTTTACATAGGTCATATGCTGATAAAAATACAAGACGTAAAACAGCACGCAGTATCTTTCCGACAAAAGTTGCTGTCCCTGTAAAAATATCATTGATAACACGTCTAACAGTGTGGACTTGGTAGCTATCTCCATTGCCAGTACAACACCAATGACAAAAATGTTCACAATTGCATGTTAAAACAGCGTACTTTAAATCAGGATTTGATTCTTGCCGTTTCGTGACAAAACTTTCAGCTCTGCGAACAATCACATCTGTGTCCGTACCTTATAATATAAATGTCTTCATTCATTAAAGTTTTAATGCTTCTTGTCTCTCTGAGTCTCACATCTGAATCATATGGGGCCGATATAAACTCAATCAAGATTAATTCAGCCTCAAATTCACTTATCAAATTCACTTCTTTGACAATGGCATGCTGAGTGTAGACAGCAATTTGTTTCTTCCTTACATTTTGTCGGAAATTCTCACCATATTGTATGTGGTTACCTTTGGCTAGCTGTCCAAAGCGAATAACCCTCTCTCTGCGTGTACAGTTAATGCACTCCACGTCTTCCTTAGCCAATTCTTTACTCATTTTCTTATATAGTTCTTGTAGATTAAAACAACCCATGATTCAAGTATGCCTGTAAACTAAACATATAAATGTATAACAGTACTGTCAATAATCATGTGACGTAACCCAGCTGGAAAAAAAAGCCGGACCAGACAAGGGTTCAAATTCGGGAGCTCTTATACCAGAGGAGATCAATTTATCAACCACCTTGCTTTAACAGCTAGCTCTTTAGCAAGGCAGTATAAGTATCCCTTTATACAAACACATAGCTTCATATTGTCTTATCTATGAGGCGCCGTTTTACTATTTATTCCTTATTTTTTGATATCAGGAATTCGATTTTTTGATATCAGAAAATAACTTTTTGATATCAGAAAATGGATTTCTTGATATCAAGAAATAAAGAGTATTTTCTGATATCAAGATTTTCTGATATCAAAAATTCATTTTTTGATATCAGAAAAATCTATTTTTTGATATCAGGAATTCGAATTTTTGATATAAAAAATAGATTTTCTGATATCAAAAAATCGAATTCCTGATATAAAAAAAAAATATCAAGAAATATGCTCTATTTTTCCTTATTAGATGATTTTCTGATATCAAGTATTCGAATTCCTGATATCAGAAAATGAATATTTGATATCAGAAAATGTATTTCTTGATATCAGAAAATCGTCAGTATTTTTTGATATCAGAAAATAGATTATTTGATATCAGAAAATGGATTTCTTGACATCAAAAAATGATTTTCTGATATCAATAAATGGAATTTCTGATATAAAGATATGTAAATGATTTTCTGATATCAAGAATTCGAATTCCTAATATCAGAAAATGAATATTTGATATCAGAAAATGTATTTCTTGATATCAGAAAATCGTCAGTATTTTTTGATATCAGAAAATAGATTATTTGATATCAGAAAATGGATTTCTTGACATCAAAAAATGATTTTCTGATATCAATAAATGGAATTTCTGATATAAAGAAATGTAAATGATTTTCTGATATCAAGAATTCGAATTCCTGATATCAGAAAATGAATATTTGATATCAGAAAATGTATTTCTTGATATCAGAAAATCGTCAGTATTTTTTGATATCAGAAAATCGTCAGTATTTTTTGATATCAGAAAATAGATTATTTGATATCAGAAAATGGATTTCTTGACATCAAAAAATGATTTTCTGATATCAATAAATGGAATTTCTGATATAAAGAAATGTAAATGATTTTCTGATATCAAGAATTCGAATACCTGATATCAGAAAATGAATATTTGATATCAGAAAATGTATTTCTTGATATCAGAAAATCGTCAGTATTTTTTGATATCAGAAAATAGATTATTTGATATCAGAAAATGGATTTCTTGACATCAAAAAATGATTTTCTGATATCAATAAATGGAATTTCTGATATAAAGAAATGTAAATGATTTTCTGATATCAAGAATTCGAATTCCTGATATCAGAAAATGAATATTTGATATCAGAAAATGTATTTCTTGATATCAGAAAATCGTCAGTATTTTTTGATATCAGAAAATCGTCAGTATTTTTTGATATCAGAAAATAGATTATTTGATATCAGAAAATGGATTTCTTGACATCAAAAAATGATTTTCTGATATCAATAAATGGAATTTCTGATATAAAGAAATGTAAATGATTTTCTGATATCAAGAATTCGAATACCTGATATCAGAAAATGAATATTTGATATCAGAAAATGTATTTCTTGATATCAGAAAATCGTCAGTATTTTTTGATATCAGAAAATAGATTATTTGATATCAGAAAATGGATTTCTTGACATCAAAAATGATTTTCTGATATCAATAAATGGAATTTCTGATATAAAGAAATGAAAATGATTTTCTGATATCAAGAATTCGAATTCCTGATATCAGAAAATGTATTTCTTGATATCCGAAAATCGTTAGTATTTTTTTATATCAAAAATTCGATTTCTTGTTATCAGAAAATCATTTATATTTCTTGATATCAGAAATTCCATTTATTGATATCAGAAAATCACTTTTTGATGTCAAGAAATCCATTTTCTGATATCAAATAATCTATTTTCTGATATCAAAAAATATTGATGATTTTCTGATATCAAATTTTCTGATATCAAATATTCATTTTCTGATATCAGGAATTCGAATTCTTGATATCAGAAAATCATCTGATAAGGAAATAGTATGAGGCGCCGTTTTACTATTTATCCCTTATTTTTTGATATCAAATATTCGAATTCCTGATATCAAAAAAATCGAATTTTTGATATCAGAAAATCGATTTCTTGATATCAAGAAATAAAGAGTATTTTTTGATATCAGAAAATCGATTTTTTGATATCAGAAAATGAATTTTTGATATCAGAAAATCAATTTTTTGATATCAGGAATTTGATTTATTGATATCAGAAAATATTCACTATTTCCTGATATCAAGAAATTGATTTCCTGATATCAAAAAATGATTTTCTGATATCAAAAAATCGAATTCCTGATATCAAAAAATTGATTTTCTGATATCAAAAATTCATTTTCTGATATCAAAAAAATCGATTTTCTGATATCAAAAAATGCTGACGATTTTCTGATATCAAGAAATACATTTTCTGATATCAAATATTCATTTTCTGATATCAGGAATTCGAATTCTTGATATCAGAAAATCATCTGATAAGGTAAAATAGAGCATATTTCTTGATATTTTTTGATATCAGAAAATCGATTTTTTGATATCAGGAAATCAATTTCTTGATATCAGAAAATGAATATTTGATATCAGAAAATGTATTTCTTGATATCAGAAAATCGTCAGTATTTTTTGATATCAGAAAATAGATTATTTGATATCAGAAAATGGATTTCTTGATATCAGAAAATGATTTTCTGATATCAAAAAATGAAATTTCTGATATCAAGAAATATAAATCATTTTCTGATATCAAGAAATCCATTTTCTGATATCAAATAATCTATTTTCTGATATCAAAAAATACTGACGATTTTCTGATATCAAGAAATACATTTACTGATATCAAATATTCATTTTCTGATATCAGGAATTCGAATTCTTGATATCAGAAAATCATCTGATAAGGTAAAATAGAGCATATTTCTTGATATTTTTTGATATCAGGAATTCGATTTTTTGATATCAGAAAATCATTTTTTGATATCAGGAAATTAATTTCTTGATATCAGAAAATAATGAATATTTTCTGATATCAAAAAATCGAATTCCTGATGTCAAAAAATCGATTTTTTGATATCAGAAAATACTCCTTATTTCTTGATATCAAGAAATCGATTTTCTGATATCAAAAAATGATTTTCTGATATCAAAAAATGATTTTCTGATATCAAAAAATCGAATTCCTGATATAAAAAAATAAGGGATAAATAGTAAAACGGCGCCTCATAAAATAGAGCATATTTCTTGATATTTTTTGATATCAGGAATTCGATTTTTTGATATCAGAAAATCATTTTTTGATATCGGGAAATCAATTTCTTGATATCAGAAAATAAGGAATGAATAGTAAAACGGCGCCTCATACTTATCTATGGGACAGCCCACTCTACTACATTCTCCCCCTCCATGTGAAGATTTGTCCTCGAATCATTCAATTTACTTCAACTACTACTCTATCTCACATCACTGCGGGTTATTAAAGATGGGCGCTAAATGTAACCCAGCTGAAAGAGTACGACCCAACCAGGGTTCGCACTCGGGACCTCTTGTACCAGACGAGAACACTCTACCACGTCGCTATAACAACTAGCTCTATAGCAAGGTTGTATAAGTATCCCATTATACAACACATAGCTATATATTCATTATTGTCTATCTATGGGACAGACCACTTTACTACAGATGCTTCAGAAAAAGTTAAAATAAATGAAACATTAGAAGAAAACTTTAGATACGCACTGTGGGAAAGAAAAAATAGTTTAACCCCTTTCCACATAATTATGTACAGCAAATGTGCAGAAGACAACGAAAGAATAATAACATATATATTATTTGTATCTATACAACAAGTGAAATACGAACAACGTTTGAAAATACATCCACAGATTAAGGATTTTGCTGCAACAATTGGTCTTTGATCAATTAAAAGAAATTGATTGTATTCAATTAAATATACCTAAGCACTGTTTATTGCTCGTTCTCCACTATTTTTAAACATAGTTACAACATTATGCCCTTGAAAGTCTTGTCAACAAGAGGCGGAATATGGGTCGAAAAACATGTCTACTAGAGTACACTATCACTATTACTATAGAACAAGTTTTGTTACGCAAAATAGATTAGGTTAAAAATATATTTATTTATATATTACCTTATATTACTTTCATGTAGTTGATACAACCTCTCGCATAAAGGCGTGCAATTCTAACTGAACAAATGATACTACGTTACCATGATAAAACGAGTAATGTTTTTCCAATGATAATGTGGTTTTTCTCGAAAAAAACACCATTGTTTTTCCCAGAAAATCTAAAAATAGCTACTCTATCGCGGTATCCTTTTCTATGTATTAAGTAATAGGGCTGGAAACCAGAGTAGAATATAAATTGAAAATAGCTTTTCCAATAACTTTATTTAGTTTAAAATTCTGTCACAGAAAAATCAACCTTCAGCTCTAAACAAAGATCTGCCATACTGTCATTCCTCCTTTTCTCATATTAATCATTTTATTTTCAATATTTCCTTAGATGTTTCCAAACAGAAGATTCTTATATAATTTGCAGATATACAGAACCAAATCTCATTAAAACCAAACCTAAGCTTCGCTGCAGCAGCAAACGTTCGTATATACGTACATCGAAGTATTTTAAGATTGAGGACGTACCATGATATGAAGCAGCCGAGTCTGGCAAGTGTGGATCTTAACCCTTCCCTTTCCCACATACGACAAATCTGCAGCAGACGACTTTGAACAAATCATGGCAAAAAGTATTATAAGAATTGAAAACATTGTGACAAAAGGATAAATTGCTCGTTTCGTGCAATTTCTACTTTTGTCACAATGTTTTCAAAAGACTTCTGCTGCAGCATCTTCAGAAAGCGTCTTTATGTGGAAAAGGATTAATGGCTATCCGTAAGGGTCTCATATAAAGGGACTGTTCCGCTTAACAAATGAGGCAACGGTTCTAGTTTTCTATCAAAATTTACATCTAAGCCTAATTGACATGTAGACGGACTGTGTATGTTCTAGTAAGAGTGTGTGGGTGCACAAGAGTAGTAGTGAATGGTTTTTAACAGCTGCAGCCAGTAGTATAGATTGGGACTCTTTTTCGCAGCCATACTGTCAAAAAAGGCGTCAACCTCATTTGTGATGTTATGACTTTCTTATGATTTGAATGCCCTTTTCACGAACTACCCTTAAAAGCCTCTTCCAGAGACGTTACGGTTGAGATACGCTGGAATGCGTCAACAATCTCGAGGTCATCGAGGTCATTCGCCAGTGCATGGTGTAAGAGAGGTAAATGCTACCCGATGCCCCTCAATGGTGTATGGCTGAATTATTCCCCCTAACCCGTATCGTCTCTCAAAAAGTGAAATCCCTGATCAGACGCAGCGAGAGAGGGAGAGGGCATATTCAGCGTTGAATCTCTGATTCTATCCACCTGAGTCTGTTATTATATACACATTCAGTAGATTAACGTAAATGCCTCCCAATTTGTGTCGTTTTACCTCGGTATGGTTAAACTCTTAGCCTTAGCATGCTTATATGTGTATGAAGTCTGGCCAAGAAATTGCTCTGAAATTGCCTTAAGGAAGAAGACCCCACACACCAAATGAGCGCCGCTGTAAGATTTCCTAGCTTAGGACGTCGCAGACCAGCCGGTAGTGTATACATATGGGACGCTATTATTCCCGTGATGCGCAGAGCGCAGCTCTATCCTGTAATCAAAGCACTGAAAGTGCTGTGGGACGGTACCCATTGTATGAGGGGGAAAAAGATGGTCAACTGTTCTATTTTTTGGAAAGTTACAACACAAGTCACATAATTTCAAACAAGAGCACCGCCCGCGGGTGCTTGACGCTCGTCTGATACCCATATTTGGACTTGACCTAGATATCTTTAAGACAAACATTCTGACCAAATTTCAAGCTGCTGAAGCAAAAAATGTGGCATCCAAAGTGATAACAAGATTTTCCTTCAATTTGACCTAGTGACCCAGCATAACCCATATTCGAACTTGACCTAGATATTTTTAAGACAAACATTCTGACAAAATTTCAAACTGCTTATATAAAAATTGCGACCGTCTGGAGTGTTAACAAGATTTTCCCTCAATTTGACCTAGTGACCTACTTTTTGACCCGACGTGACCCATGTTCGAACTTGACCTACATATCATCAAGACAAACATTCTGATAAAGTTTCAACATGATCAAGTTGAAAATGTGGCCTCCAGAGTGTTAACAAGATTTCCCTTCAATTCGACCTAGTGACCTAGTTGTTGACCTCATATGGCCCAGTTTCGAACTTGTCCAAGATTTTATGGAGATGAACATTCTGATAAACTTTCATGAAGATTGGATACAAAATGTAGCCCGTAGAGTGTTAACAAGCTCAAATGTTGACGACGCACGACGGACGGACGCCGGACAAATGTGATCACAATAGCTAAAAATACAAGAAATGAAAAAGCAAAAAATCCAAAGGTTTGACCCAAAATCCCATTTGACATGTTGAAGTATATTATTTATGAAATATGTGTGCACAATTTGAAATCAATCTAACAAAAAATGAGGGAGCTTTGATCAAATCTCAAAGTCAACCAAAAACTACAAAAATCATGTTTTTTACCCCAAAAATAAGGTCAAACTCAGTATCTTTAGCATTCAATGTGAAGAAGGGTATTAGATGAACAAGTTTTCCAAGTTTCAAAGTATTATGTTTGATAGTTTCCATGTAAGTGAGCTAAACGCAAAACTTAACCAACGCCGACGCAGACGACGACGACGACGACGACGACGATCAAGTGACGACAATAGCTCATCTTTTTTTAAAAAAAAATCAGACGAGCTAAAAATGTAAACAAAAAAGCAAAAATGCATACAGTTCAAACATTTATTTAAGACAGGGTTAACCCCTTATTTCCAGAGATCTATAATTAAACTCTTGACTTGTAGACAGTAGATACAGTTAGATAAACAAACACATTTGTGATAGGTAATTTATCACATAGATAAACCCTACAGCAGATGATTTGAAAATGTTTAACTGATATTGGTAAATCTGTATTGATGAAACTAAAAGTCAATAAAACATTGAGAAAACTGTCGAAATTTCTCATACCATCCATCTGTTGAAGATTAGACAACATTTGTCTGTAGTGTAGAAAGGGTAACATAGTACCTATAGCAAAGCTATTTATTATCTATAGTATCTAAAGAATCAACTTAATTTTAACACTCTTAGTAAAGAGGCACGCAAGGAAATTTGAGAGAAATGTGGTGACTACAGTGTTTACAAAATATTTCTCAATATTGGCCTAGTGACCTAGTTTTTAGCCAGACCATATTCGAAGTTAGCCTAAATATCATCAAGATAAACATTCTGGTAAAGTTTCATCATGCTAGAGTTAAAAACATGGCTTCCAGAGCATTAACAAGATTTTTCTTAAATTTGATCAAGGGACCTAATTTTTTACTCAACATGACCAATGTCTAAATTGGCCAGTATATCATCAAGAAAAACTGTCTGACAAAATTGTGGTCTCTTAAGTGTTAAATCAAGATTGTCCTACAACTTGGCATAGTGACCTAATTTTTTAACAAACATTACCCATATTCAAAATAAATATAATAAAAACAATAATTCTGACAAAGTTTCAGCATGCTCAAGCTAAAAGTGCCGCTTCCAGAGTCTTAACCCTTTCCCTCATACGACAATTCTGCAGCAGACGACTTTGAACATATTTTGTCAATTGATACAAAACCTCTATAATTGAATGGATAACCTATGACTAAAAGTTGAAAACATTGTGGCAACGCCTCTGCTTCAGATGGCTTTTTGAAAACATAGAGACAAAAGAAGAAATTGCTCAAAACAAGCAATTTCTCCTTTTGAGAAATTGCTTGTTTTGAGCAATTTCTTCTTTTGTCTCTATGTTTTCAAAAAGCCATCTGAAGCAGAGGCGTCAGAACGCGTCTATATGAGGGAAAAGGTTAACAAGATTTTCCTCCAACTTGGCTTAGTGCCCTAATGTTTTATCCAAAATAACCAATATTTGAAATTGGCCTATCATCAAGACAAACTTTCTGACAAGGTTTCAAAATGCTCAATACAAAAATGCAGTGTCTATAGTGTTAACAAGATTTTTCTACAGTGTTTGGCTAAGTGACCTAGTTCTTTACTGGATCTGACACATATTCGAACTTAGGCTAGATATCATACAAGCAAATATTCTGAGAAAATTTCAACATGCCTAAGTAAAACATGCGGCTTCCAGAGTGTTAACTAGATTTTCCTTTAATTTGAGCAAACCAACATTGTGGACTCTGCGTAAAGTATCGATCCGGATCAGCCTAACCATGCCACACAGGCTTACAAGGATAGACAAATTTCTCCTGTGGATTTTCTGTCAAATTGACCTGTAACTTAACCAACAATGTCCAATTCTCTAATACAACCAAAATACATCAAAATTTATACTTTTTACCCCCCAAAATAGGCTACACTCAGCCTATTTAGTATACAATGAGAAGAAGGATATTAGATGAACAAGTTTTCCAAGTCGCAAAGTATTAGGTAATAAAATAGTTTGATTGATTAATTGGGGTTTAACACCATTTTCATCAATTTTTCAGTCATATCACGGCAGCCAGTTCAACTACTCATATGTTTCTTGGCTTTCTCATACCAGTACTTCACACAACATTCTTTCCAAGCAACTGGCTGCTTTTCCACATAGTCTGAAAGCCCATTGGTGGTAGTCATGTCAAATGTTGGAAGGAATGTAGGCCAAGCTGGTGTTCGAACTCACAACCCCTGGATTAACAGCCCATGTCTCTACTGACTGAGCTACGGTAAACTGAGTAATAAAATAGGAAACATGCTGTACCAAAGTGAGCTTGCAATATTTTGATATTTTCAAAGTTGTCTGCTGTAGATTGGTTAAATTTGGGTAAAGTTTTTTAAAAAGAGCCTGTGATATTGTTTCCGTTCAAATATTTCTTCCAATCCTTGAAGTTTGCAAAAAAATCAACAGGTCAAAATGTACAGTTGTGTTAAAAATTTCAAACTTCTCTTCCCATTACTATGTTCAACAATTGAACAATTGGGGACATATTTTGTACATGTAAATTCTGTTGCATGATGAGTACATATCAACTTGAATATACATAGAAAAAAATAGTAAACTGACCTTTGAATGTATATAGGCTGTAGACAATAATGATGCAATAGAAAATCTTTAAACTTTATGTCAGAAGTTAAATCTCATAATGTGCTTTTTCCTTTTGTGATCAATAATTTCATTGTGAAATTAATTCTTCTTATGAACATGTACCAGTACTCTATGGAATCTAGACAGAGAAAGCTTTGATCAGATTTAAAAAACAAGAGGCCCAAGAGGGCCAGTATCGCTCCACGGCCATTAGGCAAACAATTAATTTTCAAACAGCCCTGCCCCCTGATGGCCATGTTTTTGACCAATCAACATTGTTGAAGGAATCTGATAGAGGACCATCCTAGGAACATTTCTACAAAATTATTTGAAAATCAGCCCGAAACTTTCGTAGAAGATTTTTTAAGTTTTCACTATAGCCATATATGTCAAAAATAGCCCCGCACCCTGGCAGCCATAGTTTTCGACCAATCAACTTGGCTTGAAGGAATTTGATAGAGGCCGAAACTTTCGTAGAAGATTTTTTAAGTTTTCACTATAGCCATATATGGCAAAAATAGCCCCGCACCCTGGCAGCCATAGTTTTCGACCAATCAACTTGGCTTGAAGGAATTTGAAAATCGGCCTGACACTTTTTCTCTGAGAAGCTTTTTCCCTATTTTTTTAATTTGGTTGCCATGGAAACCAGATTTTTGCATGGATCCAAAAAATTTGAATGAATTTAGTAGAGGACATTAAGAGGATGCTTCCTAGGAAGTTTTATCTTAATTGGCCAAGTGGTTAGGTAGGAGAAGTCGTTTGAAGCAAAATATTAACGCATGCACGACGGACAATTCGCCATGACATAAGCTCGACTAGCTTTCAGCCAGAGGAGCTAATTATCATATTTCAATCACCCTTTCCCTCAAATAGACACTTTCTGACGCCTCTGCAGCAGACAGCTTTTTGAAAACATGGAAGCAGAGGAAGAAATTGCTCCATACAAGCAATTTCTCCTTTTGTCACAATGCTTTTTACTCATGCCTCTTACTGTTGAAAAATGCTAGTAAACTTACAGTTTTACATCTTGGGTCATTTAACAAAACAAATGATTTGCCTGATCAAAATTATCAACAGGTTCACCCTGTGTGACACAATATGTAGTTCAAAATGATCTACTTAATGTTAGTTATCATGTACAAGTGTCTTCCTGGAAGGCTGTGTTATAGCTCAAAATAATTTAAATGAATGTCTTGTTCATAGTAATTAGTTAATTACACAGTTATCTTCCTGTATTATAGTAAACAAAAACAGATCTCATTGTGCATCCTTGATTCGTATTTGTATCGTTTACAACATTCCATTCCGTTACTGTTTTCCGAGTTAAAACAAACACTTTCATTCAGAATACTTGTCACAACGACTCGCTGCTGTTACCAGCTTTGAAGAATGTCATTAACGTCGTTTTGTTTTTGTTTTCTACCCGTTTTGTTGCGTCCAGGACTTGCCATTTGTCTTTTATTTCTCTGATTCAACTAAAAACGAAACCGGAAATAACAGTAAATATACCCCAACTTTTCCAATACATAAAAGTTAGTTGTAAAAATGTCCCATACACTGACATTATGAATCTTCTTCACAAGTAATGCTGCGCATTATAATCTGTCAACATTTCCATGATCTGAAACGAAACAAAAATACATACAGTTACTGATTGCACAATAAAAATAAAATCAAGATGTGTATACATGTCTGCACAAAACCATTTTTATCAATATATATGTATGCTATGATTTGAATAATAAAATAGTCCGTTTATAATAGATACTTTGCAATTATTGATCTCCATTAAGTTATTATGGGTTATAATGCATCTGTATCCAGTGAAGACTCGGAGGAGCCTATGTATCATATTATGCAGTCTCACCAGTCTTAACTGACCATACACATGTAATTTAGACCTAGAAACAGCTTAGCCTCACTACTTCTATGTCAATATAACTATGTCAATATAACTTTATAAATGACGCCAAGGCAAAGTGTCAGTTAGACTAGACAATTTATAACATACGTACACAAATATTACATATGTTTTTGTGCGTTAATTGAATAACATTTTTGGCAAAGCATCATACATATGCTCCATCTAAGTATAGACAAAATCTGGAAAATTCATTTATCAATATACATTGTATTTCTTCATTCTTTTCGATAATAAAACTTGTATACATAATATCATCAATACAAATAACTGTACACACTTAAGTTTGAAAGCAGTTTTCACATCACTTAACCACTTTTGTCTCCTAAGTCCTTAAATTAGCCTAAATAGTGTATACATACAAGAACGATGATACACTTGTACAACATATGTACGAAGTCTCCGAAGTCCTTCATTTATTTTTCATTTTTCATTTTCCTTCATATGCCACCCTTTTTAAATAATTAACAGATGTCAAATGATAAAACGAACAAGCGAATGTCTACAGGAATTGGGCTATTTTCAGACATACGTGTACATGAAATACATGTGAGCTTATTTTCATATTCGGTTACGATACAGCACAGGGCGAAAAAAAAAAAAAAAATTCCACTCCAAATTACAGTTTAATTGACAGACCTACCTCGAACGTTTTACGGATTGATGACTAAATGAACATGCACACATTTCTTTCCTGTCAGTCTTCCTCAATATAAAACTTCATGTGTCTTTTCTCCACAAAAACAATAACAATCTATCGTCAGGGCAGGATAACCTCAGGGCAGCTTGTCAGATTTCTACTTTCATTTTGAACGGAAGTTGCAAGTTCTCCTTTGCAGAGTTGTCGTTCCTTACCATCTCTTTCAGTAAAATGAATCGATTGGCTAGATAATTAGTTGGGAGATAGTTTTTCATCGACGCGTTTGACATTATTGTTAATACCAAACATCCAAAAATCACTTCTGATTATTTCGTTTCTAAAAAGTATATTCTTTATGATTGAACATTAAAACAAATTGGTATATATTCATACATTAATTATGAATATATTTATTCAAACTTCAACTCAATATTGTAAACGTTCTACTTCAACTTTCAACCACTAATGCTTCCTTTTTACAGTCTTTTTTCAATATTCAGATATCTTGATTCACCAAGGTTTTCGAAAATGCAGTTTTATTGCCTGATAATTGACACTACTTTTTTGTTGACGGTTAAAAAAATCCCTCTTTTTCGGCTCCCAGCTTTACACTGTCGTTCTGTTTATAGTCGGGGAGCCAACTGTTGTACGATTTCTCAAAATGCACATGACTATAGACAGTACCCTAAGGGGTACCGTCCAAAAAGGACACCTTCGTTTATGGCTCAACGATATTCGCATAATAAAGGCGGATAATGATATCCATCATCCTTATTATATAGGCACTTAACGAAAAAAATATGATTGTGTTTTCTGAGTCCTATGATTAAAACTAACTCTTGTGATGAAGAATCTAGTAGAAACTGGAGAGACAATCCCTTGTTTATTATATTTTAGAATGCTCCTTTCTTTATATTGTTAGTACAATATAAATAAGACCAGTTATCAGAATAGCTATATACCTCAGCGAGCTCAATCCATGCCACAACATCCCTTTCTAACTTTGCTTGCTGATTGTATTGCAACCAACTTACTCTTAAGTAGTGGTAACAAGTTGAAATTTATATTTGTTCAAATGGAGGGGTTCTCTTTGCCAAACTTCACGGTTTTGTACATCTTGATAAAAGAAAAAGGACGGGCCTTTATGTTCTCTTTACTAGCAGTGAACAACATTTGAATGTCAACCTTATTACAATGAGTTCACTAATGAAAACAATACCAATTTCGTCTACACTGTACGGATGTGAATTATTGCATTCTATGTCTTCTTTAGATATCCAGAACGTTGCAAACTTTGGTAATTATGTGGCAAACAATCACAGCATTTGCACTGTAGAACACGTACAGATATGGTATTTAGTCTGCTAGGTCGGTACAACATACAATGTGAAATTGACAACTTTCAATTTATAGCAAACATATGGTTAACTGCATACATTGTATGTGCACTCGTATCCAACTACTGGCACATTCCCTGAGAAAACAGTTCTTAGAAAAGGAAATATTTTAGGGTCGTTGAACGGAACTTTGAATGCGTACATCAGAAAAGAATGAACCTCAACCATGGCTTCGACCGTTTTGTGTCTGTTCACAAAAACAGCCTTCCATTTTATTTTATTATTTTTTGATATTTGCCAAAAGGCGCAGAACTATGCATCATGCATAAAGTACTATACAAGTATTAGTAATTACTTATTAGCAAACACTTAAGGGAAACTGTCAGTCCGTGTGTGTAATGCCAACGTATGAGTGTATATGTGATAATTTCATGCGTGGACGCGCACCAGAATACATTTTCTAAATACAGAAAGCCATCAACTAGAACCTGTGTATGTATTCTATTGAAGAAGAATGTGCTGTGGTGTTTGTCAACGTTTATTTTGGTGAGTTTTATACATCAAGGCTCATACAAACATCAAGGCTCATTTACATTTAAAATATGCATTTGAGGACCGTCCGCCAGTACGTGTATACTTTAGGTAATTGCATCCGCCAGTACGTGTATACTTTAGGTAATTGCATGCGTGGACGCGCAACAGAATACAGAACACATAATACACTTACCCTATGCAGAAAGCTATTAGTTAGAACCTGTGTATGAAAAGATACAATTGAAGAAGAATATGCTGTGATGTTTGTCAACGTATATTTCTTGAAAAACATCAGGGCTCATTTTCATGCATGGTTGACGTGTTGACGAATTGACGAACTTGGTGTAGCTCTTCTGCATGACTGATGGCCAGGAGAATTGAAATAGGGTCTAATTTGTATTCAATATCAGATTCAGTATCTGAAAGACAGAAATAAAGTTTTTAGAAAAATATTTTTTTCGTCAATTCGTCAACAAAATTGACGTGTCGACGAATTGACTAACTTGACGTAGCCCTTCTGAATGACTAATGACCATGAACGTTGAAAAAGGGCCTAATGTGCATTCAATACGTCCAGATACATTATCTTAAGGAAAGAAATAAAGTTTTAGAAAAATATTTTTTTCGTCAATTTCGTCAACAAAATTGACGAGTTGACGAATTGACGAACTTGACGAAGCTCTTTTGATTGACTGATCGCCATAAAACATGAAATAGGGCATAATTTGCATTCAATACGTCCAGATACATTATCTTAAAGACAGAAATAAAGTTTTTAGAAAAATATGTTTTCGTCAATTCCTCAACAAAATTGACGAGTTGACGAATTGACTAACTTGACGAAGCTCTTCTGAATGACTGATGGCCATGAATTTTAAAATAGGGTCTAATTTGCATTCAATACGTCCAAATACATTATCTAAAAGCAAAAATAAAGTTTTTAGACAAATAATGTTTTCGTCAATTCGTTAACAAAGTTGACGAATTGACGAAGCTCTTTTGATTGACTGAACGCCATGAAACATGAAATAGTGCCTAATTTGCATTCAATACGTCCAGATACATTATCTAAAGGAAAGAAATAAAGTTTTAGAAAAATATTTTTTTCGTAAATTTATTTGACGAGTTGACGAATTGACGAACTTGACGAAGCTCTTCTGATTTGACTGATCGCCATGAAACATGAAATAGTTCCTAATTTGCATTCAATACGTCCAAATACATTATCTAAAGGAAAGAAATAAAGTTTTAGAAAAATATATTTTTCGTCAATTTCGTTGACGAATTGACGAACTTGACGAAGCTCTTCTGATTTGACTGATCGCCATGAAACATGAAATAGTACCTAATTTGCATTTAATACGTCCAGATACATTTTCTTAAAGAAAGAAATAAAGTTTTTAGAACAAATGTCACAGTTCGTCATTCGTCAACCGAACTTCACGGACCTTATGATTTTCTTTTTTTTGACAAAATATATTCAAAGTCGTCTGCTGCAGAATTGTCGTATGAGGGAAAGCGTTAAGTATAGTTTTACAAATCTTGCTCCAGGAAGACCAACCAATGAATGTTTGTAACAAGGTAGATTAATTAATGAGCAATTTCTCCTTTTGTAACACTGTTTTCAAATCTTTTCACTAGTTTGACTTTAATTTATAGAGATTTTTCATAGTTTTGCCTAGACATTTTCAAAGTCATCTGTGGAAAAGGGTTAAAGACTTTGTAACTAATTAACAAACAATGCAGATCTAGACTATATGTGAATGTTCAGGCTAATGTGGATGTACACATTTGCAATGCCAAAAGGTGGGTTTTCCCGAAGCACCACTCGTTATACATAATTATACACAATGTATACTAAAACACATATCATGCTAACAAAACATGGTGTCTTTTGTAATGAATAACAAAGTATGACATATAGGCATTGAAAAGTACATTGCATTTACTTCATGTGAAACATGGTGAAACAATTGTGAAAATAATGGACTGTGGATACCTGAATACATTATACCAATGTCTGGATATATCATCAGAAGTATCCAGTTTACCTGTCTTAACCCTTTTCCACCTATAGACGCATCTGCAGCAGACGACTTTTGAAAACATCATGACAAAAGGAGAAATTGCTCAATTTCTCCTTTTGCCACAATGTTTTCAACTTTTTTCAGTAATTATACTTACAAGTATAGGTATTGTGTTTTTGCCTAGTTGTTTTCAAAGAAATCGTCTGCTGCAGATTTGCTGTATGTGGGAAAGGGTTAAGTGAAGTGTGCTATGACAGTTAAATAAGCTGTTATATATGATTAATTTCAATTAAGACAAACATTCACACAGGTCAGTAACTACCTTCAAGTATGTTCTAGTGCAGTTGGCAGAGTTATGTATTCTAAAACGTGTCTGCAGACAATTATTTTCCACTATACAAAATACTCACATAGTTTGTTTTAAAACGAGGGTGATTGTGTAGGAAACTGGACCTTTAAACATTTTGCCTCTTTTGATTTAAGATCAGCACACATTGTTCTACAGTCTGATAAGTGAGTGGCTCCTATCATACATGTTATTCATTAGCATACACATGATAGTGAGAAGTGTAGAATTTGTTTTTTGTTTGATTGTTTGGGGTTTCAACAATTGTTCAGTTATATCACAGGTAAAACCAATACTTCCTTTTTTAAAGTATTTGGTTATGACCCAACAAAGGATCGAACCTGTTACCTCCCACATTCAAGGAAGACACTCTACCACTACACCACTGAGGCGGTGAATCATATGGATCCTAATCAGTATGTCGTCATATACATTCTACATAAGCTGTTCAGCATCTACACTGGTCGCAAATGTATTAACCATTTCCCTCATACGACAATTCTGCAGCAAACGACTTTGTTAAAAAATAGAAAATCTCTATAATTGAATGGATAACCTATGACTAAAAGAGGAAAACATTGTGGGAAAAAGAGGAAAACATTGTGGGAAAAGAAAAAATTGCTCGTTTTGAGCAATTTCTTCTTTTGTCACTATGTTTTCAAAAAGCCGTCCGCTGCAGATGCGTCAGAAAGCGTCTATATGAGGGAAATGGTTAATTTATGTATGTCTACATCAAAGCTTAAATAATAAATGCTAAACATAAACAATATATGATACAGTACAAATTAATATTAAACGAATCGAATTGTCCTTAGACACAGCTAAAACACGATCATATTATATGAGCTGACAGGCAAATTAAGCACTCATAGTGTGACAATTGTCAATGTAGGTCTATGTTACTTCTAGTTATCTGATATAAATGTACTCTGTTTGTCAGAAGCCTCTTTGGCCCATCAGCAAAATCTGTAGATTCCAAAGTGGATCTGGATTTTTATGCATTTTACATAATTAACAATCCCTGAAATGTTCTTAGTTCTGCTCATACAATCTAATAAATGTCAAAACAATTAAACACATATTGTGAACACTAAACATGTATACTACAATCATATGCCACACATAAAGAAACACTAATACCATTGAAGCATAATCGTAAATGTTTGTTTATACATAAGAAGGTTATGTTGTTGTGCCATCAGACTGTGGTACAGGTATAAATACACTTCGACGAATTTCTAATTGGCCACCATATAAAATATGATATTATGCGACATATTTAATCAATAAATCTAAAGTTTGGTTATTTTTGTGTTGTATACACCAATCTATCGATTTACAGAAAGAAAACACGTATTCGTGTACAAAATCATCCATGCGGAACGGTAGTTGCGAAAATAGCCTATGTGCTCGCGTTTCTCGTGCACGGCATGGTGGTTGTCGTATTTGGTAGGAATGTATTCTTCGTGGATTGTCTTTTATGAAAAACATTTAACATGGCGAGAATGAGCTATGCAGAACGCGTTCAAGCCGTGGGAATGATTTGTGCCTGCACCCCCACCAGACAGGTATGTTACGCGTCGTTATAAAAGTTACAATATGTTTTATTATTTGTTATTTATTGCATAATATTAACAGAAACATGTTTTTTTATTATTAAATGGCCTGCACAAAGTCCGAATTAAATCCGATCGAGCACGTGTGGGACCTATTGAAGTGCAAGGTGCGTGCCCAGTCGCTGCAACCAAATATCAGGGAGATCACGCGTGTTATTCATCAGATGTGGGCGGCCATTACACATCAGTATCTTCACATATACATTATAGCAATGAGGACAAGGTGCATTGGTGTAATTGCCACAGCAGGTGGACCTACAAAGTATTGAAACGAAATCAACTACGACGTGATTTGATCTTGCAGTTTTTGTTTTAAGGGTGTCCATGTTAAATCTCTCTGTTAAGTTTGTTCCAGTGATACAATTTCAATGAAATTTTGTTTAACATATTAGGAATAAATTGTATTAAACTTATATTTGGTTATTTGTATTTTTCTCCGAATTCTTTTCCTAAAATATGATAAAAACTAGGTGGCCAATTAGAAATTCGTTGAAGTGTATAGGTACGTGAGCCAATCACAATGCTAAATTAGCATTCTTCAGAATAAAACCACCGTTTGTACCATTTTTCTTTTGGGGATGACCTCATATGACCTTTCTTTAAAACACATGCCAAACACATGTCCCAAGATCTGTTTCCTGTTCGCCAATCTTGCTCACCGACACGTCTCTTTGTACGGTCTACGATCTCCCGTCTTTTATTACCGTTTCTTGGGTCAGTTCGATAAACCACCAGCTTGTCACGTTTCAGGTTATACTTGAAACTTTCAATCATAATGGTTCGGACTGCAAAAAGATTAGTTGTACCATAATGAATGACTTTGATCGATTTCAGAGAGAATGCCTTGGTGACTGATCCAATAGTATTTAAATTCAACAATATCTCCTGAACTCAAGTCATCCCAGATCTGAACGTACACTTTTTGAAACTTTCCAGATGGATTTTGAACTTTGGGTAAGAGTAATCGATTTTGTACTTCCTGAGGGTACTGGTGTTGACTATGACTTGTTTCCAATTGTCGATGTTTAACTTCCTGTACAATCACAGGGGTCTGCACTACAGTTGTCCATTGAACGAAATCCCATGATGTGTTCCTAAATAATGAAAATCTGGTCTCATTAATTCTTGACTGGGCTCGTTTAATTATCTGTGATGTTTGGTAACGAATACACCCATCAAAGCTCATCTTGTAGATGTGATCTACGTTCAAGTCCATTGGTAGTGTTTCTTCTAAGATCTTTCGCTGTGCAAATAGACCAGGACACGCATAGTGGATAATTCGTATTCGTACCCGATCAGACCTGTTATCTTTCGACCTACCCTGTGTGTATTTCACTGAAGTCTGATAACAAAGTATCTCTGCCTTTCTCTACAATCTCCTCAGAAAGATGTGTTGAATTGTGGGCAAATCGGTGGTATTTCTTTTCACCGATTCTGATTCTGGTCCTGCGGACAACATCATCCCTGCTATACTTGTACAATGGATGGTATTTGTAAATCAAAATATCAACTTCGTTGAGGTCAAACTCTATAGTGGCCTCTGTGACCTCCGCCCTCTTCCTTCCATAATGTACAAGTTACTGATAGTTTAGAAGATTTGTCAAAATCAAATACAATCCTGGTAACAACGGCCTTGTGCCACCGAAAATATACCCTGAATTGTATTAACTGTCCCTTTTTAATGTCATCTCTGATTTTAGCCCAAGTGGTTTCTAGTGTCTTTGTGGCATTTCTATTGGGACGATGATCAACATGAAGGGATTGCAGTCTTGAAAAACTCTCCAATGAATCCAGTCCAAACTTTGTCTATCCAATACGTTTCTTGGCTCTATCTACAACACTTTCAGGTTGATGGACTTTGATTGAGTCGGGATCATAAACATGGCTAAGAACTGTCATTCTTCTTAAATCCACATGAAGCTCTTCCTCAATAATCTTCCTTCTGCCAAAAATGCTTGGTTTAGAATAATGTGCAACTGTTAGTTTGCCTTTCTTTCCATCTTGTTTATCAGGAAGTGCACTAGTGACAACAGCATCATGCATTAAGCCTTTGTATTTGAATGAAATAACATCGGCAATCCAAACATTGCTCATTGTTTTCACTTTTACCTTCCTACCTTTGAAGGGAGAAAAAACATGTTTTTGGGCTTAGGTATCAGCCACATGGATCCTATTGTGAGAATACTCACTAAAACTAGTGCTCCAACGGCTACTGCTTTAGAGGCAAAGACCATCATCAAAATGCTTATCAAACCTAGACCTCCCATCTGGGTAACTGCATATATTGCAAATCGAAGCCATAGGTCAAGTGTTAGTCGATTAAAGCATGAAGAACAAATGTTACCATTTTTCTTTTCGTTGTTTAGTTGTACATGGCTGTATATACAGTAGACCAAGTAGATAACAGCCAGAGCACTTAGTACACCCCATGGTACATATAGCACGGCTCCAGCTGCAGCTTTACTTAGGTCATCTAGTGATATAAAAGTAATACGTAAAACCACACGCAGTATCTTCCCGGCAACATTTACTGTCCCTGTCAAAATATTCTTAATACCATCTGTTAAATTGTGGACTTGGAAGCTACTTTCATTCCCAGTACAACACCAATTACAAATATGTTCACAATTGCATATTAAAAGGTCGTACTTTAACTTATTATCTGTGCTTTGGCATCAACACTTTCAGCTCTGCGAACAATCTCATCTGAATCATGAGTTCTGTGTCCGTACCTAATAATATAAATGTCTTCATTCTTCAAAGTTTTAACGCTTCTTGTCTCCCTGATCTTTAAATTTGAATCATATGGGGTCGATATAAACTCAATCAAGATTAATTCAGCCTCAAATTCACTTATCAATTTGACTTCTTTGACAATGGCATAATGAGTGTAGACAGCAATTTGTTTCTTCCCTACATTTTGTCGGAATTTATCACCTTTTAATTGTATGTGGTTACCTTTGGCTAGCTGTCCAAAGCGAATAACCCTCTCTCTGCGTGTACAGTAAATGCACTTCACATCTAAGTTGGCCTCATCAATGTTTTCCTCTGACTTAGCTAATTTTCCCCTCATTCTCTGATATAGTTGTTGTAGATTAAAACAACCCATGATTCATGTATGCCTGTAAACATATATAAAAGCAGTGTCACTAATCATGTTACTTCAAAAAAAGCTAAAACAAGATATATCGGTGACATAGTAAGGGCATAGGAATGGTGATAATATGCACATATTCTCTTGCTAGTAAAACGTTCCATAAAGTTACATTGAATTTAAGTCTGTTGTTGCTGAGAAATATCCCGAACAAAATTGTCCTATATCATTATATATAGAAATTAAAAGGGCACAACATCTCTGTAAAAATTCACCAAACCGGAACATGTTGATAATATGCACATCTCCTCTTGTTAGTAAAGCTTTCCATAAAGTTTAATTGAATTAAAGCCAGAAGTTGCTGAGAAATAGCCCGGAAAAAAGCTGAACTAAATTTTCCTATTGTATATTCTATAGAAAACAAAAAGGCAATTACTCTTTCAAAAAGTCATCGAACCAGAACATGGGAATAATATGCACCTCTCATCTAGATGGAGAAGCTTTCCATAACGTTTCAATAAATTCAAGTCTGTAGTTGCTGATACAATAGCGGGACGGAATTTTCCTTAATCGTATTATATAGAAATTAAACAGCAATAACTTTGGAGCATGGAGATAATATGCATTTCTCCTCTTGTTATTAAAGCCTCTCATAAAGTTACATTTAAACCAAGTCAGTAGTTTTTTAGAAATAGCCCGGACAAACAAAATGTTCCTGTCATTTTATATATAGATAAAAAGGGCAATTACTCTGTGATAAAATCGTTGAACCTGAACATGGTGATAATATGCACATCTCCCCTTTGTTGGTAAAACATCCCATTAAGTTGCATCGAATTCAAGCCAGACGTTTCTGAGAAATATCCCGGACAAACATGTTCTATGTTATTTTATATGGAACTTAAAAGGGCATTTACTCTGTGAAAATTCATCTAACAGGAACAATGTGATATTATTCACATCTCCTCTTGTTAGTGAAATTTTCTTTATCGTTTCATAGAATTGAAGTCAGTACTTCCTAAAGAAAAGTCCGGACACAAGATGGACGGACAGCCGAACGTACGGATGGCGGAGCGGCGACTATATGCTCGTCCCGAAAAGAAATAGGGGAGCATAATAAATGAAATATTAGACAAAAGCTTTAGATACACAGTGTGGAAAAGAAAGAAATACTTAAGCCTTTATCACATAAGTATGTACAGCAACTGTGCAGCAGACGACTTTGAAAACATAAAGACAAAAAAAGGAAAAGGAATAATTATATTATTTGAATCTGTACAAAAAGCGATATTGAACAGAATTTAAAAATGCATCCACGAAGTGCATTCCCTGTTCCTTGTTCCTTATTCAAGTTAAAAGTTGGATACTTGTTCTTTGTTCCTTATTCCTTATTCAAATGTGAAGTCGATAACTTGTTCCTTATGCCTTATTCAAATGTCAAGTTGGTTACTTGTTCCTTGTTCTTTATTCAAATTTGAAGTTGGTCACTTTTTCAACCGAAGGAGATGAACAGTGTTCAAAGAATCATTTTCTATACACAAATATCATTCAAGCTGCATATGTTGATATTGCCTACAATGATTTTGATGTTGTTGTTGTTGTTGTAGATGCTGACAGAGACCTATTGGAACATTTTCAATCACCAGTTACTTATTCAAAAACCTGTAACTTATTCGAGATATGAGCTTTTGATATCAAGAAAATTAAATTCAAACTGCATACGTTGATGAAGCCAACAACAAATATGTTGTTGTTGTTGTTGTAGATGCTGACAGAGACATATTGGTAGATATTAAATCGCCTGTTACTTATTCGTTACTTATCCGACAGTTATCAAGATATGAGCTTTTGATATTAAGAATTCCATTCAAACTGCATACGTTGATGTAGCCATTTCAAGAAAAGAAGCCTTTGCTATCCAAAAAAAATATTCACACTACATATGTTTCTGTCGCCAACCACACTTTTGATGTTGTTGTTGTTGTAGAGGCTGACAGAAACCTATTGGTACATTTTGAATCATCTGTAACTTATACAAAAACCTGTAAATTATTCGTTACTTATTCAGCCGTTTTCAAGAAAAGAAGCATTTTCTTTCCATAATATCATTCAAACTACATATTTTCTTTTCTTGAAAACGTTGGAATAAGTAATGAATAAGTAATATATTTTGAACCAGTAACAGGTGACTTTATATGTTCCAATAGGTCTCTGTCAGTATCTACAACAACAACAACAACAACAACATAATCACTTTTGTTGCTGCCTACATCAACATATGCAATTTGAATGAATTTTGGGAAAGCTAATGCTTTTCTTTTCTTTAAAACGGCCGAATATGTAACGAATTAGTAACAGGTGATTTAAAATGTACCAATAGGTCTCTGTCAGTATCTACAACAACAACAACAACAACAACAACAACATCACAATTATTGCTGGCAACATAAAAAAACGCAGTTTGATCGAAATTTTAGATAGCAAAGGCTTCTTTTCTTAAAAACGACCGAATAAGTAACCAATGAGTAACAGGCTTTTTGAATGAGTAACAGATGATTAAAAATTTACCATTAGGTCTCTGTCAGCAACTACATCATCAACAACAACAACAACAACAACAATATTTTAGGATCTTTTAGGGGGTTTCCGGGGTCGGGGAATCCGATTCAGATGTTATTGAAATAATTGAAATAATCTGAGGTCAAGTTTACCCCTCGTCGACACGGTAAAGGTCATTTTGGGGTCAACCCGGTGATTTTGGTGTCTCATCGTCATCCCCAAAATTATTTCCCATTATTAGCTGTATGTCGCACAAGTTTGACATTTCTCGATACCAATGAAACAGTCGCAGTTCGCCAAAACAACGAGCGAGAAACCCCATTCCCTCTGTACTAGGGCCTCGAGCGGCTGGGACACGGACGGAACAAAAGTCTGATTGAGATTTACTACGAACTGGGTATCTCTGTATCGTACAATCGCGTCATGGAAGCTAAGCGATGTGATGTGCGTGCGGTGTGTGCTCGGCATGCTCAAGATGGGGTGGTGCTTATATTCAGGGCAACTTGATGAATTCCACGGATATGTCCTGAGCGTGACCAAACATCTCTCTCACGGGAATCTTGGAATGAAGCGGGCTACCATCATCAAGGTTGAAACCTCCGACACATCAACTCGAAAGCTACCAGACGTGAGCCAGCCCCAGTAGAACTTACTCAAACAGATGTATTTGCACCCAGACTCGGTAACAGCGAAGTCATCCCATCCCTTGTTGTGTGATCTGCCAAGATCAAGGATGAGGCGTGGGTGGCTCAGGTTACCAGGGTGCTGAAGCAAGGCACGCTGGCTGCGGAGGGCCTCATCACTTCGCCGGAATACATCTCGATGCTAGCAAGGGATGAGTCGGTAAAGGCCCCTGCTTAGATCGGGGTCTACCTTCCATTCCCATACAAGGGAGGGAGACTTTGTACTATATGTGTAAGCATGTGACGAACTATGCGGCTGGTTTCATGGCATGAACCACACAAACTATGTACGCTGGATGCCGATACATGTACGTGACATGGTTAAGCTAGCCGAGAAACACACTCAATTACATGCTGAATTCCTGAAGGGCAATTCTGTTGCGCAGAAATAGGCTTGAAAGTTCAGTCTCATGGACAAGGACCAAGCCCATGCAAAGTCCAACAAAAGCCTCCAGACAATTGGTGGAGCTGTCGGAATTTTTGAGAAACCAGTAGCCCTTACACTGTTTATGCTGATTGGAATGACTGCACGCGGATAATTGAGGAGTTTGAGGCCGTCAATGACCCACCATTGTCACCGACCGCTCATAATCAGGAACGACACAGCTTGCAATTGAAATTTCAAAAGGATATACTATCGTTCACCAAGGTGGTAGAGCAGCTGGGCAATCATTTCTTTGCTACAAGTTAGGAGCTCATAGTACTCTATAAACAGAGTGTCATGGAACATGCCGTTGCTATTTCTCTATTTTAAATTATTGGGGATTGCCGAACCCTACATGCAGCATATGTCATGGAAAGATTGGAAAAGGCTTAAGTACCTGTATCTGATACAAGCAAGCAGAATAACATGCTAACCTTCACCAACAGACCTGATTCCAGTCACGTCCTGAAGCCCAACTGACAGACTTCTTTCTGTTCGAAAATCCGAGCTTGTCGGATCGAGGGATGCTGCGATGTAGGACAAAATCAGACATTCTTAAGTGCCTCAATGCACCCACGGCCGCGTCGCAGCTAATGCCAAACAATCCACCGTCGTGGTGTTGGATATGGCAGCTGTCATCCACACTTGCGACACACAGCAGCAATGACATTCAGCGAGTATGTGTCGCTCCACTTTATACCATATCCAGAAGAAAATAGCTCTCACGCAGCAACGACGTGGGAACAGACAAGAGTCAGCGATAGAAGTCTCCAATCCAGAAGCGTGACTGGAACAGCGGATTCCTGATAAATGAAGAGAACAAAATGGAGCTGTTCATCAGCACACATATCTTCAAGGCTGACAATGGCGGAAAGCTGCTCTTGAGTACCCGCTTCGAGACCGTAATCTCCAACAAGCATTGTGACCTCACGACACTTCAGCCGTGCAACCATTCCGAGGCGAACACTAGGATCACTAGGAGCAGGGTTATACAACATACTATGTTCGCACTGTGGAGAGCGATGTCGTTGTTTTGACTATCCGGTTGTTCGAGTCCCTCAAAGCTCTGTGTGAGGTTCGGTACTGGTGAAAAGTACCGTGGCATACCAGTGCCTACCATCTACTCTGATCTTGGCCCGTCAAAATCCTTGGAACTAGCCGACTTTCACAGCTTCACGGGGTGCGACACGACGTCAGTTTCATGGATGTGGCAATAAGACAGCATGGACAAGCATACCGGATCTCACCAACACACTAGTGGCTCTCATGCGTGACATTGACCTCTTAAGTCTTTGCATATGCAGCGCTTCGAACGCTTCGGCATAGTCATGTTAAGCAAGGGGTGTAGTGCAGCTGATGTCAACGCAGCCAGACATCAATTTATTATCACTGGAAGCAAACTACTGGAAAACTGGAAAACCTACCCGCATTGTTCCAGCATGTAAAGCGAGCGCTAATACGGGCGAGTTTCTACTACAGGCCACCTCGGTCCAGTAGAAAATTCCTGACTGAGTGGGGCTGGCAAAAAGATGGCACCAGTACATGGCATCCACTATGGACCACTCTCAGCGACGCTTCAGTGGTATGTGACATTGTCTTGCACTGGGGCTGCCTCAAGGCATGCACGGAAAGGTGCAAATGTAACTTCGGTGTCCGATGCATATGGCCCTCTGCACATGCGAAGGCGATTGTGTTAATAACGGTGGTGAAGACCAGTAATACTTGTTGCTTAAATCATTGAGTGCAAGTGTAAATAGTAATAGTAATCATTAGCAATCCTGTATAGTAATTGAACATTTAAATACACATATCGGCATATAGCGTTTTTTCACTGCATATGTCTCCGAACTATTTTAATTAAAATTGTTCCTGAATAATCTTTATTTATTTTTAAGTGACATTGAAGAGTAAACTTAACCTCAGATCATTGAACTAACATCTGAATCGGATTCTCCGACACTAAACCCTCTAAAATGTGGTATCATTCATGATTCAAGCCCTTTTAGTTTTTGAACTGCGATTGACATCTAACATTCTTGGCGCCCGTTTAAGATTGAAAAAGTATGGCATTGGCGACCTCTGGGCAAAATTTGGTGCATTTGGAAGAATTTGAACCAACATATCCCTAACACCCCGGACTATTACAGGTTTTTGTATAAGTAACAGGTGATTTAAAATGTACCAATTGGTCTCTGCCAGCATCTATAACAACTACAACAACATCAAAATTGTGGTTGGCAATATCAACATATGCAGTTTGAATAGTATTTGGGCTAGCAAAGGTGTCTTTATTTGAAAACGGTTGAATAAGTAACGGGTTTTCGAATAAGTACTAGGTGATCTAAAATGTGCCGATAGGTCTCTGTCAGCATCTACATCAACAACAACATCAGATTTGTGTTGGTTGGCAACCTCAACATAATGAGGTTGAATGGATTTTCTGGATAACAAACGCTAATATCTTGATAAACGTCGAATAAGTAACGAATAAATAACAGGTTTCATATTTAAAATGTGCCAATATGTCACCCGTCAGCATCTTCATCAACACCAACATCATAACTGTGGTTGGCAACATCAATATCAGGTGTTTCAATGGATTTTATCGATATCAAACGCACATATCTTGATAACCATTGAATAAGTAACAGGTGGTTTTAACATTTTCCAATGGGTGTGTGTTAAAATCTACAACAACAACAATATTAGTATTGTTGTTGGCAACATATGCAGTTTGAATGATAGTTTAGATAGCAAAGATTTCTTTTTTTGAAAACGGCGGAATAAGTAACGAATAAGTAACAAGCTTTTTCAATAAATAACAGGCAATGTAATATGCAGCTTTAGATCTGTGCCAGTATCTACAACAACAAAATGATGAAATTTGTTGTTGGCTACATGAACCGTATGGGCTTTTTGAAATTACCAGGTGAAATGTACCAATAGGTCTCTGTCAGCATCTACAACAACAACAACAACAACAACAACAACAACAACATCACAATTGTTGTTGGCAACACCAATATATGCAGTTTGAATGATATTTGGGAAAGCAAAGGATAATTTGAACACTGTTCATCTCCTTCAGCTTGAACAAGAAACCAACTTCACATTTCAATAAGAAACAAGGAACAAGTAATCAGCTTCACATTTGAATAAGGAATAAGGAACAATTGATTGATTGATTGATTGGGGTTTAACGCCGTTTTTAACAATTTCTCAGTTATATCACGGCGGCCAGTTCACCTACCCATGCATTTCCTGGTTTTCTCACACCAGTACTCCACACAACAATCTTCCCAAGCAACTGGCTGCTTTTCCACTTAGTCTTAGCCCATTGGTGGAAGACGAATGTCGCATGTCGCATTGACTTTTGTCAATCGTCGGAAAGAAAGTTGGCCGTCGCCGGGATTCGAACTCACAACCCCTGGATGAATAAGGAACAAGGAACAGGGAATGAACTTCACGGAGGTCCAAAGTTAAAGGATCTTGCGGCAATAATAATTACCTAATCCCTGCCATGCGTCGGGTTAAACTATTCACTTCTAGGTCCCGGCCAGTCCAAGCAGGTCCCGGCAAATAGCATATCCCCGAAAAAAGTTTAAATCAGTTTCCTTGCATCCAAACAAATTTGAGAGAGATTTTCTTCGTCTTCATATTTTTTTTCATTCGTCATTTTAAAATGTAATGCTATTTATCGCACCGCACCTGTCGCGAATTGTTATTCAATTGCAGCCAATCGTTATTATGGCGAATCGTGTTATTACAGCCGAAAGTGGGAAATCGATGATACATTTCTAAACGAATGCATTATGAAATTGTAATCAACATTGAAAACTTAATTGTAAAAATAGCTCCTCTATCATGGTACCCTTTTCTATGTATTAAGTATTAGGGCTGGAAACCAAAGTAGAATATTAGACGAAAGTAGTTATTTGCACAGTCAGTTGGTTTTTAACCTTTTTCCCACCATATGATTTATGTTTCAAGTCAGGGATCATGAATAAGTGAACTGTCGCCGTGATATAACTGAAATATTGTTGAAAGCGGCGTAAAACCCCAATAAATAAATAAATAAATAAATGTTTCAAGATTTGTGATATAAAAGTCAACCTTTAGTACTAAACAAAGATCTGCCATGCTGTCATTCCTCCTTTTCTCATATTAATAATTTTACTTTCAATGTTTCGTTAGATGTTTTCAAATAAGACGATTCTTATATAATTAGCAGCTAGAACCAAATCTCATTACAACCAGACCTGAGCATAGCTACAACAGCAAACGCTCGTTGTCACGTACATCGAAGTAGTTTCAGACTGGGGACGTAAGGGGATCATATAAAGCGACTGTTCCGTTAAACAAATGAGGCTACAGTTATAGTTTTCTGTCAAAAAATACATCTAAGACTAATTGTAATGCAGACGGACAGTGAAGGTTGTAGTGAGAGTGTCTGGCTGCACAGGTTCGTATGAGTTTTCACTGATTGCAGCAGCAGACGACACTAAAAACGAATTGTCAAAACTGAAAAATCTCCAAAAGGGAAGTTTAATAATTGAGTTGGAAACATTGACTTGAATTAGTCCCTACTGTCTTATTACAATATCGGCAATGAATTTACTTCAAATATTTTTTTCTTCTACAGTATCTATCCATTATAAATAGCTCGCGAGAATGGTTATCGATTGTTCTTAAATCTCAATATAATAAACGCTTTATTTTGTAGTTGTTGCAACATATGAAAGTGTCTAGATGATAAGACTGGTTTACAAAGGTTTAAAGGACTCGATGTCATCGAGTGTACAAGTTAGACACGTCTGTACGTTCTAGCGTCAATTAGCAATCAATGCTGAAAGTGTAGCCGAATTGAGTTGCAGATCGAGCATTATCGTATATGCCTATATATATTGAAAATCGCAAGGCCTACACCGAGACACTGCTTGTTACTTTGCAGGGTTTTCTACACGATCGCCACTACTGTGCCATCGGAGCTTTGATTTTGTAAAGGCTCACCCAAGACAAAATTCTACCATATAATCTTGGAATCAGACAAGCGGATTGAGAGGAGAAGAATTTGAAAGTTTGGGCATTTACCCGCTTTCGGATGAAACTGAATTTCTTCATAGAATGTAACCCTTCCCACATAAAAACGCTTTCTGACTCCTTTGCAGCAGACTACTTTTGAAAACATTGTGGCAAACTGGAGAAATTTGCTTATGATGAACATTTTCTCCGTTTGCCACAATATTTTCAATTCTTTGTAATGATTTAACTTTCATTTATAGAGGCTTCTCACATTTTTTGCCTACGTGTATTCGAAGTCGTCTGCAGCAGATTTGTAATATGTGGGAAAAGGTTAATCTTTAAAGAAAATTATCTTAAAATCAGACAAGCAGATTAAGAGGAGAAGATCTTGGCATTTTCTTTCATTTTTGATGCCGGTGAAACCAAAGTTCTTCATATTATTTAACTTTGTGAACAATTTTGATAGACGACCACCAAAAAAACATTCCTGTGGCGTTTGATTGAACTCGATCAAGTAGTTTAGGAGGAGTGTGGCGTTTGATTGAACTGGATCCAGTGGTTTTGGAGGAGTTTTCTTTTGAAGCTTAACGGTAACGAAAGACGGGTAGACAGACAGACGTGATCAGAATAGATTAAATTGAGTTTTCAGTTAAGGTGGAACAAAACCACGCACTCAGTAGCGTATGAAAACATCATAACAATCGAATAAAGTTGAAAAATGTTGCAAAAAAAAAGCAATTGCTCATCATGAGTCATTTCTACTTTTACAACAAATGTTTTCAAGTTAGCTGTCGCGTATTTATGTATTTTTTCTGGATCATATACATGAATGAGTGATGCCTTCAAATGTGGCAGTTGTACGAACAAACAGTTGGCAGGGGCGTAGCTCCCTTTAGGCACTGTAGGCACGTGCCTACACATTTTTTCTTAAAATGCCCCAAAATGCAGCTGCGACGATAGACATCTGCGTAATGTATCGACTAGATCAGCCTGCGCTGTCCGCGCAGACTGATCCGGCCGACACATTCCGTCTTAGGGGGATTGATTTATAGAGTAGTTATTCCTGAAACAGAAAATCCACAGGAGGCGAAAAGTGTCTATCCGGATAGGCCCGCTGTGTGGCATGCTTAGGCTGATCCGGGTCGATATTTTACGCAGAGTCCACAATGTTGATTTTCTCACGAGACGGCCTACACATTGATTATTGCAAAGCTACGCGCCTGTGAGTGATGCCTTCAAATGTGACAGTTGTACGAACAAACAGTTGGAACAAATAACGATTTTCCGGGCTTCAGCTCACATCATTGTCACATACTCACACAATGCGAATAATATAGTAAATGACATTAAGAGGGAAGCTATACCAGGAAGGAATAAGAAAAAAATTGAATTCCCGTTTAAGAAGCTTTCACAGCAATTATATTGTAGACCTTTATGAAGAGCTGACCATTAACTGCAATTAGTAAACAGATACTTTATAGACTCGAATGGGTGGTTATAATATAGACAAGAGGACTATGATGGTCCCGGCCAAATCGCTCACCTGAAACGCATCCAAAGTTTGGACTCTGCGTAAAACATTGACCCGGATCAGACTAAGCATGCCGCACAAGATTACCCGGACAGACACTTTTTGCCTCCTAGGGATTTTCTGTTTCAGGAATCATTACTATATAGCTCTATCCCCTGAGACGGAATGTATCGGTCCGGATTAGCCTGCGTGGACTGCATTTCATTTGGAACGGCTCATATATTCTTTTTCACTTTGAAGTTTACTAAAAAAGTTGTTTGGAGTCGCACACTTTACTTCACTTTCACACACTTTTAAACATTTTTAAACACGAATCTGGCGCTGGTAGTACTAATTTCTCTTCGTCGTTATCACCCGTGGTACCTCGTTTTTTACCGCATTGTTTTTCATATGTTTGGGTCAACGGTTTCATCATCTCATTGAGAAAGGTTATATACTTTTTTAACGTCTGGAATGGGAATACCAATTGACATCATTGCAACTTGTATGTGATAAGACCTATGAACATTTTTCTTTTGGTAATAGGTTTACACAATATTGTTCGTTTGGTAAATATTGGTGTAGATCTAGTAGGCGCTTGTACAGATATGGTAGTTTCTGGTGAAGGTCTGGTTGGAGTGGGTGTTCGTCTGATAAGGTTTAGTGTATATCTAGTAGGTGCTTGTACATGTATATCTGGTAGGTGCTTGTACATGTATGGTAGTTTCTGGTGAAGAAACTGGTGAAGGTCTGGTCGGATTGGTGTTCGTCTGATAAGTTTTGGTGTAGATCTGGTAGGTGCCTGTACAGGTATGGTAGTTTCTGGTGAAGAAACTAGAGAAGGTCTGGTCGGATTGGTGTTCGTCTGATAAGTTTTGGTGTAGATCTAGTAGGCGCTTGTACAGATATGGTAGTTCCTGGTGAAGAAACTAGAGAAGGTCTGGTCGGAGTGGGTGTTCGTCTGATAAGGTTTAGTGTATATCTGGTAAGTGCTTATATATGTATATCTGGTAGGTGCTTATACATGTATGGTAGTTTCTGGTGAAGAAGCTGGTGAATGTCTGGTTGGCGTGGGTTTCGTCTGATAAGTTGTGGTGTATATCTGGTAGGTGCTTGTACATGTATGGTAGTTTCTGGTGAAGAAACTGGTGAAGGTCTGGTCGGATTGGTGTTCGTCTGATAAGTTTTGGTGTAGATCTGGTAGGTGCCTGTACAGGTATGGTAGTTTCTGGTGAAGAAACTAGAGAAGGTCTGGTCGGATTGGTGTTCGTCTGATAAGTGTTGGTGTAGATCTAGTAGGCGCTTGTACAGATATGGTAGTTCCTGGTGAAGAAACTAGAGAAGGTCTGGTCGGAGTGGGTGTTCGTCTGATAAGGTTTAGTGTATATATGATAGGTGCTTATACATGTATATCTGGTAGGTGCTTGTACATGTATGGCAGTTTCTGGTGAAGAAACTGGAAAAGATCTGGTCGGAGTGGGTGTTCGTCTGATAAGGTTTAGTGTATATCTGGTAAGTGCTTATATATGTATATCTGGTAGGTGCTTATACATGTATGGTAGTTTCTGGTGAAGAAGCTGGTGAATGTCTGGTTGGCGTGGGTTTCGTCTGATAAGTTGTGGTGTATATCTGGTAGGTGCTTGTACATGTATGGTAGTTTCTGGTGAAGAAACTGGTGAAGGTCTGGTCGGATTGGTGTTCGTCTGATAAGTTTTGGTGTAGATCTGGTAGGTGCCTGTACAGGTATGGTAGTTTCTGGTGAAGAAACTAGAGAAGGTCTGGTCGGAGTGGGTGTTTGTCTGATAAGTTTTGTTGTAGATCTAGTAGGTGCTTATACAGGTATGGTAGTTTCTGGTGAGGAAACTGGTGAAGATCTGGTCGGAGTGGGTGTTCGTCGGATAGGTTTTGGTGTAGATCTGGTAGTTGCTTGTACATGTTTTGTAGTTTCTAGTGAAGACGTTGGTGAATGTCTAGTCGGAGTGGGTGTTCGTCTGATAAGTTTTGGTGTATATCTGATAGATGATTGTACATGTATGGTAGTTTCTGGTGAAAAAACTAGAGAAGATCCGGTCGGAGTGGGTGTCGTCGGTTAGTTTTGGTGTATATCTGGTAGATGCTTATACAGGTATGGTAATTTCTGGTGAAGAAGTTGGTGAATGTCTAGTCGGAGTGGGTGTTCGTCTGATAAGTGTTGGTGTAAATCTGGTAGATGCTTCTACAGGTATGGTAGTTTCTGATGAAGAAACTGGTGAAGGTCTGGTCGGACTAGGTGTTCGTCTGATCTGATAAGTGTTGGTGTAGATCTGGTAGATGCTTCTACAGGTATGGTAGTTTCTGATGAAGAAACTGGTGAAGGTCTGGTCGGACTAGGTGTTCGTCTGATCTGATAAGTGTTGCTGTAAATCTGGTAGATGCTTCTACAGGTATGGTAGTTTCTGATGAAGAAACTGGTGAAGGTCTGGTCGGACTAGGTGTTCGTCTGATCTGATAAGTTTTGGTGTAGATCTGGTAGGTGCTTATACAGGTATGGTAGTTTCTGATGAAGATCTGGTTGAAGTGGGTGTTCGTCTGATAAGTTTTGGAATAGATCTGCCAGGTGCTTGTACATGTATGGTAGTTTCTGGTGAAGAAACTGGAGAAGGTCTGGTCGAATTGGGTGTTCGTCTGATAAGTTTTGGTGTAGATCTAGTAGGTGCCTGTACAGGTATGGTAGTTTCTGGTGAAGAAACTGGAGAAGGTCTGGTCGAATTGGGTGTTCGTCTGATAAGTTTTGGTGTAGATCTAGTAGGTGCTTGTACATGTATATCTGGTAGGTGCTTGTACATGTATGGTAGTTTCTGGTGAAGAAACTGGAGAAAGTCTGGTCGAATTGGGTGTTCGTCTGATAAGTTTTGGTGTAGATCTAGTAGGTGCTTGTACATGTATGGTAGTTTCTGGTGAAGAAACTGGTGAAGATCTGGTCGTATTGGGTGTTCGTCGGATAAGGTTTGGTGTAGATCTGGTAGGTGATTTTACATGTATGGTAGTTTCTGGTGTATGACAGCTTTTGTGGACGGTATAACGTCTGGGTGCCGTCTTAGCTCAGGTTGAGTCCATCTTTACTCAATAAGTTTCTTTTGGCTCCAAACATGGTGAAGAAGTCAGAATATTGAATAACCTGTATCCATGAAACCTTCTTCGACAGCCCATGGATGTTGTAGTTCATCATTCCTGCTTCTTTGTGCCAACGCTCTATAGGTAAGCTGGTCTCAGCTGACTACCAGGGACGAGATTCTGAGCTGTCGGTAAGACTTCAGAAATAACAATAGCGCAGTTGTAAAGAAATAAATGTATACATGGGAGACAAAAAGAGAAAGAGAGTTAGGTAGTTATGTATTGGTTATCTTTCCTATTTCATAAATTGATATATAAAGCAGTGTAATGTAGTCCATCTTTTTGGTTTTCATGATAATTCTTCCGGCACATTGTAGAAGTATATATTATATATAATAACCTTGGTGATGCTTGACGGATTATATAAAACACAAACTCTTTGTCATTAACTACTGCTTCTGGAAACTTCGTTTTAATGTCATTCGTACCAACCATAACAACACCTACATACAAATTAAAGAATAAATTAAGTGTCAATCTCAGTCAGTGTCGAAATTTCTAAGAACGTAAATGAATTTGATCGTCTATCTGCTTTTTCTTCATTGGCTTTCAAAAGTTTAAAAAACGTAATGGAGAGGAAATGAAAACAGAGAAAACCAGTTACATTGTAAGAAATGGAGAAATTACTTAAATCAGCAATTTCTTCATTTCCTGAAATAGTTCTTCTGATGTTTAACTATTTAGCTATTAACACGATTTGTATATGAACTCCATTCCATTCCCATGAATCTAGTCCAATAAGAGATTTTTTATAATTAAAATAATCTGCTCAATGAATCTGGGTAAAATCCCATTATTGACTTAACCCTTTAGGATATTGCTGCTGTGAAACTTGGAATGCTTGTTTACCATCATGACCCCTATATGTAGACAAGAGAAGGTAACTCTGTCAAGGTTTTTTATTTTGCCTTTATTCCAAAAAGTTTTGTTTTATTGTCAAGCACAAAAAGGTCGAGCGAACATCTCTTGTTATAATAAAGGCCTGGGGGCTGCTGGAAGGTTGGATAGTCGGGCACGGGCGCTAAATCCGCCACTACATTTGTCACGCTTTTTCTTTGTTTACCATTAATTTTTCGACGCACAGGCCCTACGGCACCCCCGGTTAATCCGCCACTGTATTTTTCACGTGACTTCTTTCTTTTTTTCCGTTCCTATTTGCGAATGTTAATAATGTTAACAAGCGTCCATATTTAACCACTCGGCGCATTAATTTCTATTGATTTCTTAATTTTATATTGGAGGCTTTTCACTGATGTTCCAACACCATTAAAATGATATTTATGGGGGAGATCTTAACCTTTTAAATGCAGTTTTGTTGAATCCATGATGAACTATTTTTCCCGCGCAGTTTCTCATGCGTTGTTTGGTGCTAACAACTCCGAAAAAAATGGTATTACTACTATGACCAGGGACTAAAAGCCTCAGGCCAAAAATAGTATCTGGTCTATCCAACTTTAAAGTATGCAGAATGCAATCGTTGAACAAGGCAGACAGCCACTCAAGAAAAAGCAGACATCCAATTAATTTCGATATAATATTTTTAATTTTTTGATCAAAGTAAAGGTTCAATAATTTGCAGTACCGGGTTGGATCCTCAGTCACGGCGGATTGTCCTTGGACAAGGCACATTTCACGAATGAGTGAACTGTCGCCTCGTGATATTACTGAAATAGGGTTGAAAATAGCCTATTATCCTAACAGATTAAACAATACAACGCTCGTGAGCATGATGATCATTTGCTGCTTTTGTCATACTGTTTTCAACTCTATTGATTATTTCATTTATAGATATTTTATACAGCTTTCTGCATGAATGTTCTTTCCAGACTGATTGGACAATAGGTTCTGCCTTTCAGCTTTGTGTTCCCAGGCCGGGTCATACAACATACTTTTAAACATGGTAGTAATGGCTGCCGTCCAAGGTGTTCAGGGTTGTGAAGTTAGCAATACGACTGACTGGCTGGTGTCAGGGAAAGTGGACCGGTAGTACTGGAAACTTACCCAGAACTCGCCGTGATGTAACTGAAACATTGTTGAAAGCGGCGTAAAACACCAAACTATCAACATTCAGCTTTGTAGATTGCCAGAGAGAAAACTGTTCACCCTTCCCCAAAAGCAGATGTTTTATAACACTTCAAACAATTATTTAGTTATATGACCAGTTGGTTGGTATGGTTGTAGCCATGCAGTGTGTACCCAACTGAATAATTTAATAAGCCCTTTCCCAAATACAGGCACATGCTGACCTTTCAAATACATTGCAGGGAAAGGAAAAGTAGCTCATAATGAGCGGGCTCGGATACGCAACCGGGTGTCTGGGGTTCGATTCTTTTTCGCGGCGGTCATAGTGGAGTGCCCTAAGGCAAGGCACGGTTCTTAGCCTGGTACTGGTTTGTTTACCCAGGGATCATGAATAAGTGGCCTTCTGCCGTGATATGACTGGAATGATGATTTTGATATCGGCATGACATCCCAATCAAACAAACCAAACTACCTTTGAACACAAAACTGCTGCTTTTGCCTCAATGTTTTCTACTCTATTCAGAGATTAAACTTCTATTGATAGAGATTTATTGAGACTGACACCTTCCATTTACCGCACGCAGACACCTTCTGACGTCTCTGAAGCGGACGACCTTTTTAAAGGAATCCGCCGTGGCCGAGTGGGTAGTGTTGTGGACTGGAAAATGGGTGTCCCGGGTTTGATCCTCAGTTAAAGGGGTCATGGTGGAGTACCATTGGACAATGCACATTTCATGAATGAGTGAACGGTCGCCCCGTGATATCACTGAAATGGTGTTGAAACACCCCAACAGAACAAACATTACAACTTTTGTGAGCATGATGAGCATTGGCTGCTTTTGCCAGACTGTTTTTAACTCTTTTGATTATTTCATTTATACAGATTTCTGCATGAATGAAAACAAAGGGATAACATTAAAGTTCTTTCATGACTGATTGGACAAAGAGTTCTGCCCTTCATTTGTGAAATGACAGAGAGGAAACTGTTCACCCTTTCCCACTGATAGATGGTTTATGCCACTTTCAACAATTATTTAGTCATATGACAGATTATTAGTATAGTTGTCCCTTTGCAGTGTGAATCCACAGAACAATATCAATTAAACCTTTTCCACTTACAGACACCTGCTGACGACCTTTCATTGCAGCAAAAGGAGAAGTGGCTTATAATGAATGGGATTCGGACCAGGGTATCCATGAATCGATCCTCTGTCGCGGCGGTCATGACATCCCAATAAAACAAACCAAACGACATTTGAACAAACCGTTGCTGCTTTTGTTTCAATGTTCTCAACTCTATTCAAAGTTCAAAGGAATCCGCCGTGGCATAGTAGGTAGTGTGTCGGAAAGGCGTTTCCCCTTGTTTGATCCTCATTCACGGCGGTCATGGTTAAGTGGGCCATTGGACAAGGCAACTTCCACGAAAGAGTGAACTGTCGCCCCGTGATATAACTGAAACATAGTTAAAAACAGCCTAGAACCCCAACAGAAGAAACAAAACAACTTTTGTGAGCATGATGAACATTTGCTGCTTTTACCAGACTGTTTCCAACTCCATTGATTAGTTCATTTATACAGATTTCTGCAGAAAGGGAAAGAAAGGGGTTTCATTTAAGTTCTTTCATGACTGATCGGACAAAGGGTTCTGCCCTTCAGCTGTGTGATACTCCAAAAATAATACTGTTACCCCTTACCAACATACAGATGTTGTAAGCCAATTTCAACAATTATCTAGTCATATGACTGGTGTTGAAAACGGCTTGACTCCTCTTCCACTCCCCCCCCCCCCCCCCCCCCCCCTCCCCCCCGAAAAAAAAAACCAATAAAAAAGCCCCACCAAGCAACCTTTGAACACAAAATGAGCAATTGCTGCTTTTGCCCCAATGTTTTCAACTATATTCGCAGACTAATCTTTTATTAATAGAGAACTTTAGAGACTTAAACCCTAATTTCCCGCATGCAGACACCTTCTGACGGCATCGAAGCGTACGACAATTTGAAAAGAATCCGCCTTGGTCGATGGGGTAGCGCCCTGGTCTTGGAACAAGGTGTCTCGCAGTCAAGGCTGTCTTTGTGGAGTGCCCCTCTGCCAAGGCACCGCACCGTTCACGATATGTGATATGAATGAACTAATGTTGAAATCGGCGTAACACCCTAATAGAACAAACATAACGCATTTTGAAAGCATGACGCGATGAGCAGTGGTTGCTTTTGCCACACTGTTTTCAACTATATTGATAAGTTCATTTATTCAGATTTCTGCATGAAGGGGAAAAAAAGGTTACGTTAAAGTTAAAAAAGGGCTGATTGGACAAAGGGTTCTGCCCTTCAACTGTGTGGTAATAAATAAACCAGAAAACAGATGTTGTATGCCAATTTCAACAATTATTTAGTCATATGACTGGTTGGTTGGTATGTTTGTTGCCTTGTAGTGTAAACCCACTGAACAATCGTAATTAACCATTTCCCTCATATATACATATGCCTGCTGACGACCATTTGAATACATTTGAATACATTGCGGAAAAAGGAGAAGTGGCTCATAATGAGCAGTCTGGTATTCTGACCCGAGTGTCGGGGGTTCGATATACAGTCATCGATGAGTGCACTTGGGCAAGACACTTTTCCTAGCCTGGTACTGGTTTGTTTAGTAAGTGGTCATGAAGAATGTATGCAAGATATATGTAGTTACCAGAGAAGAACAATGTATAAACAGAAATACAAATAAAGAAATGGGAATACATATCAATTTACGGACTGAAACTCTATTGCGTGAGATTTAATATCTCAACGCTATACACCGTGTTAAATTTCATGTTTTTCATCGTTTGCTATTGACAAAGGATTGAACAAATTCTGCTTTTCCATCAATGCTTACAAAAGTCTTCTGCGGTTGACGCGACAAATGAGTGTATCAGGGTAAGGGTTAGCTAGTTACCACACTAACTGTTCAAACATTGTAGCAACAGTTTCCCCTCTTGCCAGAATATATCAATTGAGTTGTTATCATTGAAAGATATTTCATCTTTCTGTCCGGGTGTTTTTATAGATGGATTCTGCAGATTTGTTATATGGGGGAAAATGGTTAAATGTGATACATGTAGATCTGTACATTTCGCAATTACTTCACGCTTCATAATTATTTAGGTTAGTTTACACCCCGTTGAGTAAGCAAACACTACTTTATCATGTTGACATGTGAGGGCAGAACCAGTTAAGTCGACTATAAGACTAAAATAGTCCCTTGCGGTGCCTTGAGGGTGATACCCAAAACAAAAAGTTCCTTTTATTTATCTACAAATTGCCAATGACAGCAGGGTTGTCAGGTCGACAACTTGACAAGACCAGCAGGGTTGACAGGTCGACAGCTTGACAAGGCCAGCAGGGTTGACGGTCGAATTGTTAGTAAGGTCAACCTATTGACAAGACCAGCAAGGTTGACAGGTCGACTTGTTAGTAAGGTCAACCTATTGACAAGGCCAGCATGGTTGACAGGTCGACAGACTGCCAAGTCCAGTATGGTTGACAGGTCGACACATTGCCAAGGCCAGCATGGTTGACAGATCTACATATTTACAAGGCCAGCATAGTTGACAGGTTGACAGACTGCCAAGACCTGCATTGTTAACAGATCGACATACTGCAAAGACCAGTATGGTTGACAAGTCGACACATTGAAAAAGTCAGCATGGTTAACAGGTCGACGAATTGACAAGGCCAGCATTGTTGACAGGTCTACAAATTGACAAGGCCAGCAGGGATGTCAGGTTGACAACAGACTGACCAGGTATAATGGTCTAATTGACAAGGCCAGCATGGTTGGCAGATTGACAAGGCCAGCAGGATTTACAGGTCGACAAATTGACAAGGTCAGCATAATTGACAGATTGACAAGGCCATTAGGGTTGACATGTCGACAGACTGGCAAGGCCAACATATTTGCAAGGCCAACATATTGACAAGGCGAAATGGGTTGAAAGGTCGATAGGGTCGAAAGGGTTTATAGGTGATCAGGGTTAACATCATTGCACGTATGTAGTTTATAATATGTTCTCTCAGAAGTATCAGGCTAAAGGAAAAAAC